>JAWNNP010003097.1:0-140679 GCA_035044805.1 Leucophenga maculata
CGATCTCGAACAGAGAGGTATTCACTTTGCACGCAAGAACGACAAGTGCAATCAATCAAGATTGAATTCTACACTTGGTTTGGTCCGGGCGTTGGCGATGGCAATCTGCGGTGAGACCATGACACTTGTGTTGGCAGAAGATGTAGTCTGGCAACACTTGGTGAAACGGTGATCAATAATACCAAATCAACTTGCACTGAACGTCACCATTTTAATAGATGAAGAAAAAATAAAAATATATATTTTTTGCAATTTTAAATGTTCGACAATCAATATTGCATTGATTAAGGTGTCTCAGCTAACCGATGAGCTCTTGAAACTAATGCGATGCTATCTGAGGGACCAAGTTGAATGCTACCGGACGGTTTGAAATGTTGATAAATAAATCAGCAGACCCAGATTGGAAGCGAGAACTTCAATTGAATTTTAACAACTTTTAAGTAAAGTCATAAAAACTTCATCAGCACAACTTACACCTGGGCCAGACCATGAAGGGAGTTGATCAGGTTAGAATAATAATACTTCAGTAGAGAATGCGGGCTCAGACAAATGACGATTACCAACCTGCTAATGCAAATCTTTACCCGTCATTATACGCTGCTCGTAATAACAAAATTAAGCAAAAATAATATAATTGCCCAAAAAATCCACAAACTAAAGGAGAATCTGATATATCGAATTCCTCAAAAATGGCAAAAAGAACGACAGGAGCGAGGTAACTACGCAATGCCAAGACTGGACATCCTTAGGCCAACCCTAACAAGAACTGACAGCGTAAAAAACACAGATCTAGAGAAACTGTCAAACGGATCAGAACATGAATGAAAATAATTGGTGACATGAAACACCTTGGAAAGAAATACTGGAACTTTTAATCGGTGCATATTCTGTTCTCAGCAGATCGTGCTTAAGCACCATAGACAAACATTATTCGAAATCTCGAGTAACAATAATTTGACATGAACTACAAAACTATTTCAATTAAATATTTCTGATCTCTAAACTTCTCCATGCTTACCATGCTCCGCATTCCTATGCCACAAATTCTGTCTCTATATAAGATTTTTTAATTTTTTATTGTCTTTCTAAACAAAATTAGCTCGTTCCAGTGCAGCAAACAATTTCGATTCGTCTATTTTGATATGGGAATGTCAAAAATAATAACTGTAAAATAATTTAACTAATTGCCGACCCCGAAAAAGTATAATATGCCGATTGCAAATGAAAATCAACAGACAATTCGACAGCACTAATAGCACTCCCACTAATTATAATTTTGGTAATGACGCAAAAAAACGAAAAAAACTATGAACGACAACGGGGTGATGTGATGGTTGAAACGACATGGAAATATGTCAAATATAATGCGGGGTAATTTCAATTTTGTCAATGACATTTTCCATTTCCAACGTCGAAGTAGACTCTTGTAATTGAAAATGTGTAAGAAAATGCAGACAAAATGTGATTAAAATAATGCGAGAACCGTGTGAATATTTTCCAAATGCGCCATCTTGATACAGACTGAGCCAGAGAGAATCTGAGCGTAGTACATCAAAAATATATAAATTTTCTTTTTACCGTATGACAAAATCAAGCAAGCGTTGAATGGAAATATCGCGCTACCGAAAGATTGTAAACGATAGAAGCCGCGTATCAAGTTTGAGTTCAACACTAAGCGGAGCTGAGCTGTGCTACTGTTTGAATACCAGAGCCAAAGAAACCGCAACGCGTAGGAAATGATTTAATGGCTCCGCTGCGGTTTCAGTTTCGAAGCGGAGCTGAGCGGCGGCGACTATCTCAATTGGGAGCCACGCCAAAACGCAATCAGCTGTAACTAAACTAGATGAACCTAACTATTTTTTAATAACGCCTTCAACATTTTTCTTCTTGCACAAACGCTGCCACAGCAAGCTTCGTGTTCATTCTTTAGCTTCTTTTTTATTTTTTTACAAATTTGGCTTGAGGTCATTACATCATAAGCACATTTTTTTATGCGTCTACGCAGCGGCAGCAGTCGCAGGCGGTCGACCATTAATGCGCGCGAATGTTCAATGTAAAGCATTCATCCCAAAAAAAGCGAGTGGCCAGCAGATGAATTGTATCTGTAGCTAGCAGCTACTTCTTCCACGTCTTTCTTAAAGACGGACGCGGCAACTATGGCGACTACCTTCTTTTAAATGACACGACTGATGCCATGTCTATAACCTAAGGCTGCCGCATTTAATCATCATCAGTTAGACTTCAAAAAAAAAATCTAAAGAAAAATGGTTGAGTTTTCTAGCAAAAAAAGGGAAAAAAAGCAAAGCGTTCGAATTCCAGATCAAAGAAGTCGAACAGACTCGAAAAGAAAGAAATACTGTCTTGTGGCCAGTTTAATGATATTAAAAGCATTCGTTATGCCGAACTCCCATAGCGCGCAACGCCATCAGTTTTGCTTGATTTGATTTGAGTTGTGCTTTTGATGAAGCTTGATGAATGGATTAGGCAGAATTAATTCTTTTTTTTTTGCCAGAGTTGAAAAATTGTTTGCTTTTGAAATACTTTAGGTTTAGTAATTAAAGTTCTTTCTTTCAACTTTTGTTTCAGGAACTTTTATATAAGTCAGATTTGGTAGTAGTGGCGATACCACTTAAATTTCTTCTAAATATGAAAAATAGCTTCTTCTAAAGCCATTATGAAGATTTCAGTGCAATTCTGATCTCAATTTTGAAGATTTCTGATACTGGGAGTGTCATGGTAACTATATGCAGTGTACTTGTACAACGCGTTAAAAGCATCAGTAAAGATTCACAGTTTAGATGCAAAGATCACTGTACTGTTCTTTCACGTTTTCGCGTTATTATGTCGGTCTTTAATATTCTGGCTACATAGGTCTTTAATATACTAGCATCCTCGCGCATGAGACACTAACTTTAGGTTACTCTAATTAGGGTATCCATATCTATTTGCTCATCCTAAGAAGGGCTTGAGTCTTTTTAACATTGAAATATGTAATGAGGAAAGTTTATTGCTTCCAAACGGCACTAACTCTCGGTAATCAGCAATGGTTAGCCAGCCTAAAGGAGGCATCGACTACATTCTCTGGGGCGTAGATACCTCCATAGAATTGATTGTCTCGTATCAAATCATCCGTTCATTGGTGCTGACCCAAATTCTTGGAGGAGATTCTGATATCGAATTTTTTATTCAACTCTATGATAAGCACGTAGTAATAAGTGCTATGAGCTACTTCTTTCATACCGTTTAAGATGGTTGATTGACCGAGCTATTTAATAAAAATTACATTAGTTCCCGCCAAGAATTATCGAGATAATTCTAATCTAGAAGTATTTCTTTGACTATCTCACACATCGCCTGTTTTCCTTAATCGCAAACGCTAACTATCTGTGCCTCTCTCCCATTGTTTCATATTTTACGTTTCAGTTTTCTATACTCAAATGTCGCAGAAGTAGTTTCACTTCAAAATGCTTTTATTTCAAAAACACTTCTTTGCCAAAATTAGTTTTTAATGTGAGCTTTGCACACTTCCAGGCACTAATCACTCAAATCAAATGCCAAGCGATTTGATAGCAGCGGTGTGCGCTTTTGATATCTCAAATGATGAATAACATTTGTGTCAGCCAACCGAATGGAGTGTATAAAAAAAATTTAATTTGAAAAAGAAGCAAGTAAAAGCCACAATTGAGCATTGAAAAATTATTATAAACGCATTAATGGCGCTAGTCGGCAATCTGACAACAGCAAAGGTAACAATTAATAGCATCAGTCAAGGTAGAAAACTTAGTTGTGGAGTGGTGGTACGAGTATAATGAAAATGACTTTTTGAACCCACCCCGCCGAAAAAACAGAAAACAGAAAAAAAGTTTAACTGCCGAAATGTATGAAAGCGAGTGCCGCCGTAGAGTGTTGTTTTGACGAGCGGACGGACTACAGGCGGAAAGTAAAGTGAAATGCGCAACACGCGTACACCGCCACTGCCGCCGTTCATTTCCACACTACCCCCTACTCCATCTCCGGTGCCTTTTACTACTTTATACTATTGACGCCATTGCCATCAGACGCGGACGCTGAGGTGCGCACTAATGTTTTTGATATGAAAGCGTATTGTAATTAAATTGCGATTAGGCCACCATTTTAACCATTTTACTCGTAAGTATTTATATAGTAGGTACATACATATGAATGTGTATATTTATGTACATACATACATACATACATATATACTACTACTCTTGCCGCTTCATAATGGATTTCATTTGTTTCTTTTATTCTTCGCTTTAGATAGGAGTATATGTACATATGTACAGCTTATATATATGTACATACTATGTTTGATTACTATACACGCACTGGAGTTTGAGTGGTACACGTGGTCACAAGTATACTATATATCACATATAATTTTAATAGCGTTTAAAGCAAATCATTATTTTAATTACATTTCATAAAGTATGCTTCAGTGTAGAAAAACAAAATAAATATTTAATAATTCATTCTAAATCAAATTTTAGTTTGTTAAGTTAATTAATCGTTGTAAATTCTGCATAGATTGAATGCAATAATTTGAATTGCAACCACAAATGATATACATAAATGAGATTGAAGGATGTATTTTTAAACAGTCTGAGCAGTTGAAATTAACAATTTTAATGGTGTATTAATCGTTTAATCGACTTGTATTTATTGTTTATAAAATATTTAATAATTGCTTGGTAAAATATTGTAATACAATTTGGAACTTTAAGAAATAGAACGATTGCTTAATCGATTGATAAAAAAATGTTACCAAATCAATGACCATAAAGGCTAATTAGAAGAATTAATTAACTGAAGATATAAAATATTGGTCGTAAAATTAATTAATCGATTACAAATTCCGATGTTTTTAATAACTATCAATTTTAAGTGTGGCTTAAATTAAAGCAAAGTTAAAAATCCCAAACACATTAGGTCCACTTACGATTTTGAAGGATAATTCCATATTTTACTATGCAACTCTAAAACATTTTATATCGTGAATCGTGAAAAAGGATGCAATACAGAAATCCCGTGACTTATATGAAGGTGAATAGACATCTCGGAATAGCCCTGCCTACATAAAAAACATTTGCGAAGAAAATCTAAGAAATTTATTCTTTTAGGGCATGAACAGATGTAAGGGAGAATTGTTTATTTTTGTCCTCGAAAGCTCCTACAACAAACTTTGTGTAGCGATAAATTTAACAAACAAAATTTAATATGTCCTGCTGGTTAGGGACCCAGTATACTAAAAAATTTCTTAATCTTTTCTATAGGAAGTCATTTACTTCATATATGAATAGTTTCCCGTAAGTATTGTGAATTGACCAGCCAAGCCCGTGGACCAGCATTGGCATCCTTTTTTTAAAGCTAACTGCTAGAGGAAAGATAAACTTGATCGAAAATGAGATGCCCATTTCCTAGCAAAGAGTACCAGCTTTGTTTTTCATGTTTTTACTTCTAAACCACTATTATCTACAAGTGATGACAGTTAAGAAATGTTGTCATTAGGCTTCACTTAGACTGAAAGTATTTTTAAATGAAACGAAATGCAATGTCGTTCTCATGAGACACTACTTTACAACCATCACCTGTCCTCTATAGAATTTTAAAGTTATTATATGTATGCGACTATATGAACAAGCTATTCAACGATAGATCAATAAGAATAAAGGTTCTTCATTTATGAAATCAATCTCATATTTATTGTAAAAATTAGGACTTGCTGTACTTTCTGCACAGAATAAGAGAATTTAAGGTCCATCTCTCGAATTTAGTCCAATATTTATTACAAGCATATATCCCTATATATCCCAAACAATCTTAACTAATGAGTTTCCTTGTTTAAAATATAATTTGTCTTTCATATATTCGTCTCATCAATCGAATTGTAACTGAAATATTAATCTATTAATATTAATATTAATACAATAAGTGCCTATTGCATCTTCTTATGATTTCAGTTAATATATATTAACTTTATTTTATATTAATAAAAAAACCATGAAGCTGTTTATTTTAGCTAATTATGCTTCTATCTTTCAAGCGGTTATTTAATTACAATATTTCCAATACACACCGATGAGAAATAGTTAACCTCAAAGCTGTTCGCTAAGGCTGCGAGATCGAACAACTTCGGTGGTCAGTTTCAAAACTTGCATGTCATATGTTGTTTAAATATCTCGTAGTACCAAGAAACGAGACAAAAAAAAAAAACCATCCAGCATAAGAAATCGACTATGGGCAAAAAGTCGGTGAGTATGTAGGCAAGTTTGTATGTACGAGTATATAAAATACGAGTAAATGCTTTTTTAATTGCGGAAATTACAGAGCCACATGCCGACTTCAACGATGATGACGTTGACGTTGAAATTTATTTATGCCTGCAAATTTATAATGGAAAATTTCGCCAAGAATGTTCGTGTGTGGCATTTGAGTTTTTCTTTGTCAGGCTGTTTAGTTTGTGTTTCATTATTTCTATTCGATGTCATCAGACAGAAAGCGCTGATTCATTCGATGACACAGTGATAAATCATAATAGACTAAAGACTTTGAAATTATTACATTCAAATGGCATTTTTATTGGCATATATATGCAGTCAAGGTGCAGTTCTAAGCAACAATGGCTGACACTAAGTTTGTTTATCGTAAAGTTTTTGTCAAATGGAAAATATATTCGCAGAAGTGGAAATATCTGGCGACGCCATTTTGCTTTCGACAGTTGCCATTTGCCTGACACTAAAACTCAACTCGAAAACAGAACTGGAAATAATAAATAAAAGTGTTTGTAGCCAAAAAAAAAAAAAAATCCACATCGCAGTCAGAACTTTTCATTTAGCACATTTCATTTTTCCTGACGCTTTTCAGCTGTTCGGAAAACTTTCTGTGGCATTGTCCAGTTACTTTTGGGACAGTTATGCCGCAGGAATGGAAAAATAAAAAAAATGAAAAACTATGAAAAAAAAATTAAATTAAAAAAAAAAAGTCAAAGTCCTGCTGAGGTTTCGAATGCAAAAATGCTTTGATGGCTTGACAGCTCTAAGGCGAATCATGCTTGGTGGAAAGCAGAGCATTCAGATAGAATTTCGAGGGTTAGAGATGTTGGAGATGAACATCGATTAAAGTTTTTTGCTAAAAATTAAATTGTTAAAAACACAATTGATAGCAAATTTCGGTGTTGCGTGATGCTTATGAGATGTACTTCGAAAACTATTTAAAATTTTTACTACATGCTCATAATTGAAACCTTAAAAGCAGCATAGAGAACAATAATGTATGACATATATACTTAAACTTTAACGTCATTAATTTTGCTTAACCATTTAAGAGTGAGGACTAAGAGGACTATCGCCGTAGCTGCAATGGAACTTATTTTAAAGAATGCAAGCAAATAAAAAAAAACATTATATTCCACCATCGAGTAATTCAAATTCTCTTTTAAAATTTCGATGCTCAGCACTTATTGTTGCAGTGCGCAAGACGATGACGAATAAGTGTGATTTTCTTTTAATTTATTTTTAAGTCCAGATTTTTTTAATTTAATTTAATTAAAAAACAACACCTAATGCAAGTCAATATTTTTAGCTGGTCTCAACGAAATAAGATGAATTGTTGAAATAAAATTACCTTATTGCAATGTTTTCTAAGCCGTTTCAAGCAGCAATTAACTTCTTGGCCAACAGGTCATTTATTCACATTTTTAATTTCAAACCTTTATATTCCCTTTTTAAAATCTCAAGAGTATTTCTACCCTTCCAAAAAAAAAAGTTAAAAAAATGTAATATTGTCTATATTTTGAATTTTTAATTTGGGACTTGTTAAGCACTTAAGAGGGTTAAATCTACTTTGACAAAAAAAAAAAAGAGACAAAGAATGATTAGAAATAAGGTTTGGTTATGAATGTTGGGATGCGAATGAATGTTGGATCAAGCATAGTTCATGTGTAGCAACTTATTTAGTTATCGCTTAAATAACAGCAGTGAAACAAGTAATCCAAGAAAATACAAAAAAAAAAAAAAGAATCTAAAAGGGAATTCATACCAAATCGCTCGATTTTTGTTAGTTCTCTGCTTTTTTTGTTTTTGTCGAAATTTTTTGACATTCGTTGGCTGGAACTAAAACTGAAACAGAAACTGGCTACCCATGTCAAAATATTTGACAGCTGACTAAAACATGCCATGTGAGCGTAAGCGAGACAGCAGCGGGACTACAGAACATATCTCTTGTTTCTGCATCCCGCTAGGTTCGTTTCACACAGCCAGCCAGCCAGGCAAGCAGTCACGCCACCAACGAAATCTTTCTAATGGAAGCCCGTATACGCTTGTCTGCTTGCGTATCGTTGCTGTCCGTCTGTCTGACCGTCCAATTGTCCGTCTTCCGTTCATCATACACACATGGTAGACGAACAACACTGAAGGCAGCCATTGAGACATGTGGCGTAACATGGATGGCAGTTTGAATGGCAATATTCAACTTGTTCTCTAGTGTAGCAACTACATTAAAGAATATAATTTAAAATGTGTAAAAATCATAGAAATTCAAAGTGACTGCACACTCTGCGCTCCATGTATCCATTTCTGAACTTTATTGCGGCATGAATAATATTTGCAATTTGTCAAAGCCGAATGCCAAAGTGCGCTAAATCCCAAAGTGACCAAAAGCAGAAAAAAAATGTACAACCAACAAAATGTAGCTAGAGACGGTCGAAAGCGATTGAGGAGTCAAACTCCAATTGAGCGAAACAAAAAAACAAATGCGATTTCACACATGCCGAAGGCGGAGTACGCTCAACCCCCACTAGCCTCGCACTATAGAATGCCAGCTGCTTTCGGGTTATCTCACAGGAATTGGAGCGAAAAGTAGTCGCAGTTTTAGTGCTGAGCATCGATGGATCAAGGTTTTGAATCAGAATTAATTAGAATATATATAAAAAATATTTGAAAAAATAATATTAACTTCCACTTGCTGACGTTCAAGCGGCAGCCATTTAACAGCAGATATCAACATTTATTGAGACTTGAATTACTGAAAAAATGTATATTTGTGCGATCCAAACTATTACCTTTAAGAGAAATAGGTACATCACGGACCATAATGCCAGCGAATGCTTTGTTGTTAGTTACTTTTCTACTTAATTAAGTAGAGAACAGTTCTATCAAAATTAGCTTTTCAACTCATAGAAAATCTACAGGATAGAAGGCACAATGACAACGAGAGTCCAATATTTCAATGAGACTTGATAGTCATCTTAATGTCAAAATATTTAAATATTTTTGCCAACTCAGTGTAAAACTTTTTTTTGGGATCTACTGCCTATTCCGTCATTGAGTAGTTTAGCATTTAATAAAGATTTATGTTAAAAGATTTGATCAAATATAATAATCAAACGCGTAGCACTACTAAATATATCTGATTATGATATTTTATATTTAGTTTTGCCAAAATCCAACAACAATTTCTTTGAGAAAATTAAAATATTTAACTGAGACTTCCAATTAGGATTCAAAGCAATCTAATCGAGACATTAAGCAGGGGCATTGACGAAACGATTATAATCGATTTCATATGTGGAATGTCTATCGATATCATCCGAAAGTAGGTAATATAAGTATCAATAGTCAAGTCGAATTTTTGTACAAAGTATGGAAAAAACTTTTAAGTATATTATCGCATTTCGATGCTCATCCCTCTTTTCGATTATATTTTGCTATGGTCATTGATGCTCTAAGGGCAAAAAAAAAAACTCTCGAATAAAAAAACGAAATTTCCTTTTTGCATTTTTATTAAACTTATTTTTTTTTTTGTCACTGCCAGATGAAAATCCCAAAAGTTCCTGTGTCATTTTTGTTCACATTTTCTCTTGTCGCTTTCGTTTTTGACAGCAAATGTCAGCTGTGGGCAGCGACCGGGAGGCTATTCATATATGTACAACTTTTTCACCACCCTCTGCTCCCACACACGTTTGTCGCATTTGTTATTTTAGAAAAAATCTTCACGCATTTTGCAAATTATCTTTTGATCCGCACACACTTAAGTATGGCGACGGAAAAGTGGCGGAAAACCAATGCAAAAAGCATCAACAACGACGCAGGGAAAATCGCTACACGAACAAAAGTTGACAGGTTTCTTTTTGTTTATATTTTATTTTTTTTTTTATTTTTTCCTTCTACAAAGAGGCTATCGCCTTTAAATGCCATATTGACAGTCGACAAACTTTAAGCTTGCTTTAAGCAAAATTATGCTCGGCCATTTCCGCTGAAAGTTTCACTTTGTAAAGCGCTTCACTTTACTTCAGTGCAACTCACCATTTGAAATGGACACATCTAAGCCCGACAATCGCTTGCGTTAAGTAGTTGTTGTCTGAAATGTCGCCATTGAAATTGGAGGAGAAGAAGAAAGTAGTTTACGAAAATCCTCAAGTTAACAAAAGTCCTGCAGGAAAAAAAGTGTATATACATATATAATAAAATAAAATAAAATAAAAATGGCAGCACGAAGTAAAGAAAACATTAAGTGCGCACAGACAATAACAGAAAGAAAGTTCAAGCAGTAGAGTCGCGTAGGAGTACATGGGGAAGCTAGGAATTCTTGAGAAACAATGGTGCAAAGTTTGAGCAAAGCCACGGATATAAAGGATATCAAGGAGCCAGGCAAGTGCTGCCAGGTCTGCCTGTAAGGGATCAACGTTTTGCGGGGAGTGTAAGAAAAAAAATGAAAAAAAAAAATTGAAACTTTTGCCAAACAGTTGAAAGCTGCAAAAGCGCGAAGTTTTGAGCAGCAACGTGGCACTTGGAGGGGGCGCCTTCAAACTTTGCTCTATTATTATTTCGTCGAAATAGCGAAGAATGAATGAAGTGCATTTTCATTTTGTTTGAGTTGAGTCTTATTCGAAGTAGCGAAAAGCTATTTGCCACACGAACGCGCATCGAAAACAGAGAAATTGTGCTACGTAAAAATCGAATGCTGTTCATATTAAATATATTTTGTGGTCATATTAAATTTGGCTTCATTGAGATAAAAATCAGACAGTGTCGAGAAAATAGCAGCAGCACCAGCAGCAGTCAAGGTCAAAAGTAAAACTCTTTCAATTCAACAAAGCCAGCAAAGGAGAAGCAGCAAAGCGGCCAGACACTTGTTGCAAAAATTTGTTGAATGTCGCTAAAATTTATGACCCCGGCAGCCGTAGCTGAAACAGCCAACCAGCCAGCCAGCCAAAATTTGGCAAAAGGATATACACACAGACGCACACTCAGAGCGCAGTGTATACAGGACAAAAAGCATTTAAGCAGCACAATGTTTTATTTATAGTAGAATTATCAAAGCCGGCTGCGAATTTTTGCTTCCTCCATTTTGGTTTTTAATATTAAAAAACCATTACAAAAGTTTACCAACAAAAAAACGAAAAAAGAAAAAAAAATCTTAGTCAACAGAATTATGCAACCGCTTTGAGAGAAACATATCAAAACAACATTATCGTAACCAGGCAACAAACAACCATGGACTTGCGACCATGGACGATGACGACGACAAATTTCGCAGACAAAAGCGTTTTCCAGCTTATCGTTCTATTGTTGGAAGCGTTTGAAAAGGCGCAGACTTCTTACAAATTGTGTTGAGCTCCACAACTACGAGTACACTACAATGGCAGTCCAGTCTTGTCCGCTCTTAGCACTTGGTCGTTTGCGCGGGTCGCATTTGCGGTCAGGAGTTACAACTTAATTGAAACTTCTATTGGCCGACCCCTACCCCGACCTACAGTCTCCATCATCAGATGCTTTCACACAGCGTGTTTTTATGCTTGGCGAGAATTTCCATGCTGCTTTAAGATTTTTTGCATAAAAATATTTTGCAATTCTTAGTCACGACCGGCGAATGCAACAACTGAGCTGAGCTGGTCGCTCCGTGGGGGAAACCGCATTCGGAGTCGTTGTCAATCCTTTATTTGCTTAATGCCCGCATGAAATATAGGCAGGCGTTAAGTAGTTATGATGGGGCACAGTGGAGCGAAGTGGTGAGAGTATATGCTAAAATTTTTAACTGCTTAAAACAGATTTAAAATTAATATAAAAAGAATACAAATTCAAAAAAGCAACAAAGTTGTCCTACAAATTTATAAGGCGTGTCAAAATATGCCAAAGTTGTTGGCTTTAACTTTTATAGTCTTCGAGATATATTTGTTCATACAAACGAAGGAGATGGAACAAAAGGACATTGCTATAGCGACACGTTTTTGATGTTGATAAAGAATATATTAGGTGGGCTATTTTAGTAGCACCTACGAACTTTTCAGCCGATCTTTTACGCCTCATTTTGCTGTGGCTGGTTATAATAATTTAAAAAAAAAACTGAATTATGATGTAGAAATAGAAATAGTAACAATAATTCGTGTGTTGCGAATTGCTTCACTATTGTCCTCACCATTTAGGATATTTTGCTGAAATATATTCCTTTTTGCTGCAGTTACTTAAGCTCTGACCATTTATCACTATCTGTCTGTCAGGCGTATGCCAATACAGGAATTAGTATCTCAGTTTACTTTGAATTATTCTAAACAATACCTCTGAATGGTTATCCACGCCTACTTTTAGGCTTGTTTAGACTATAGTACTAACAGCAATCCATTTTGTCTTGATTTTTAAAAAATTTCAACAAAACCATTTCTTTTGCTCACATAATATATTTAAAAATATGTCATATCTACCCACTGTGCAAAGTTAAAAAAAAAACATATAAACTAAACAAAATATACTCGTACGTATTTAATCATCGTAACTTAAGCTCTGGAATCATGTTATGCTGCCCTGCCGCGTCGTTGCAAACCCTCTCCTTCATTTCTCACTTCTTCTGTACAGCAAAAAAACAAAAAAAAAGAAGAGATCCAAGCTCAAGCTGGCTAAAAAACAAAAAATTATGCGCCAACTTCGCGCGCCGCTGTTTTTCTTATTTTTTTCCGCTCGCGCTTGCTCAATAAAACTCTATGTCACCGGGATTGGTGGAGCGCGTCGCGAATTTTTTAGGCTCGGTCTATACAAAGGCGCGCGTGCAGCTTGCGGAAAGTGGGGATTAATATGTTGCAGCAACAACCGAAAGAATAGTAACGCGGAGTGAGTCGCAGCCAGAAGGAGCAGCGACAAAAAAACGTCTACGCTGTCCATGAATGAGCAAACGCGCTGAAGGAGCAAATAAATACAAAACACGAGAATAAAAAAAAATAGAAAAAAAAAACAACGGACAACGCCAAAGAAAGAAAGAAGTGAAAAAATTCGCGAGCCGTGTTCTGGAGATTAATAAATTGATGGCATCCATTGCACATAACGTGTAACTAATGGCGGTCATCAATTCTGCTTTACATCTCAATCTGGATTTAAAAAGCAGCAACAACAACATCAGCAACAACATATTTTTTTTTTGTTCTTCCTCTTTTAAACAGACGTGGAAAACCATCCATTTCCCTTGGAAGCGAATTTTGAATAAAAACCGACAGGATGTATTTGAGACTTCTATTAGGAGTTTATGTCATAAAGTTATCTAAACATTTTGTAATTTTTTTTCTTTAGATTTTTTAAGAAATATTTTTTAAATTGTATTTAATTTCATTGAATTGAATAGTATCTATACTAATATAAAGACTCAACAAACTACCCTCGTAGTCAGTTTATGTGCGTCGAACGTAATATAAATGCATTCGTAGCTTGTCCATTTTTTCTTTTTACTTTCACTGCCCACAAATAATTTTAAACTAAAAGTATTAAATTACCAAAATTCAGAAGAGAACCTTTTCAGGCGGATTGTATAAGATGCCAGGCACTTCAGCGACAAATTCCTTATAAAAATAAAACAAAATCTGAACTTATGCAACCCATACATAATGCTGAATATCCCAACGGATTTGTTTTTCCGACATACATAACTCCTACAACATCCTTTGCATCGTCTAGCTTGAATAGCTTAATTAGTTCCGCTCTGATTTTTGCAATCTTTTCGCTACACTTTGGTCGCATTTGCTGCAAACTAAACTAAAACGTCGAGTTGTTATTGTCGATTTGCATTATTTGACAGCACGCCCTTTGAAGTCGCCTGATCCTTGCGCGCTGCGTGCGAAATTCACCTTTTCAATTGCTATGCGCCCTTTCCTTTGGTGTATGTGACCTCTTTTCGGACAGCATCCTTTTTCTTCGTGTACAGATGTCCTGTTGTTTTCACTTTTATTGATTTCTGTCTTTGACATTTGGAAATTTGCAAATTTTTTCCTTTGGCAAAATGTCAGGTATTCAATCTTGCAGATGGATTACGCTTAATGGAAACAATTGGCTAAGGTAATAAAGTGAAATTGACTGAAAGCATTCAAGGACGCTGTAAATTGTCAAAGGATGTGTTCCAGTGTTGGAAAGCAAACTCAGAAATGTGGAATGTAGATAGTGGAGCATAGGAATGCAAACGAACTGATGATCGTTTAATTGCAATCATAGGGCTGTCAGCACTCAACAAGATTTTTGGAAATATTTTTTATATAATGTATATATGTAATGAAGGCACATAATAAATAATAAGTAAATAAATAATTGTACAATCAAAACTCCAATTTTAAAATATCTTCAATAATAATCAAATTTATATAACTACTATTTACTTTTAGGAGTTTTAATTATTTTTGTTTTTAATTTTTGACTAACTACAGGATTATCCAACTGGTGCGCATACGGTTTGTAAATTTCTTTAATATTTTTGAAAAAGTTTTTTTTTTTAATTTGTGGTTAAATATTCTTGATACACTTTCAAAAGTAACGTAAAATTAAAATTCGTTAAAACCAGGTTCACACTATGCCAGATATCCGATTTTTAACAATTTTCGTTGCGATTGTTATTCATTTTACTTGAAATAAGTAATTTTTTTAGTAATATTTTCGATGCAATATGAGAAATATTTCAGTTATCTGGCACTGTTTGAACCTGCTTTAATTTCTAAATCCATTTAAAATGACTGAGTATAATTATAAGCATGTATGGGATTGATGACATGAGAACATAATATTTCCTTCAAAACATCAAACATAAATCCGAAAGTTCAGTGACGAAGTGACGTATTGTAAATTGGGCACTGTATAGTTGCATTTGGATCACGGAGAAAATATTTAGCCTCGCGATTTAGAGAATAATGTCTTCCTTTGGTTTCTAAAAGGAATGTGTGAGTATGGGAACTTTTTATAACATGATTTTTTTTCTACAAGATAGATACAAAATAGATTAATGTTGAATTTTGGAATCAACACTCTTAACTTCAGTATTTACATATATAAATTTTGTTCGTCAACCCTTTCCTTTCTTCATATCGAAAGAAAAATTTTAAAAATGTTGCAGGGGTATAAAGTGAATTTGTAAACTTTATTGTGGCTCAAAATATCTACATTTCTTATATATTTTGGTTCATAGCACTCACCGGACAACTATATAAAAAGCGATTGTTCTTTTGTAAATTATCTTTAAAATGGATCCGGTTATTTATAACCCGAGATATGATTTAAAATGTCAAGGTAAACTTGATAAAAACAAAAAAAAAGCCTATATTTCTCGTCGCGGAATCCTATCTACATATATAAAAAATTATTCCGAGTTTAGTGGATCAAAATAGTTAGAAACACTATTATGCCATTATAAAAAGGTCAGTTCATCAGGATTAGAAATTCCATTTGGTTACATTTGAAAGTGTGGAAATAAGGAAAACTGATTGCTTTAAAAACATATGCGCGCTAGTTGGATAATATATTATTATACCCTGCACACATACATATATGTATATTTTACTTATTTTTTTGTTGAACTTTAGGCTAGAAGGAAACAGCGAGTCATGAATTTGAACAGCTTAAGAAGAGACATGATCTTGAAAAGGTTAAAGGCTACAAATATGTAGACTAGAATCACAATATAAATTGATCGAACAGCTCTGTTATATATTTCAGCAAGCGACCTGTTGCACCGCAAAGAAACATTACAGTTAGCGCTTCATAACTCCCATTTTTTTTTTTTTTTCGAAAATTGCAATTTCTGCTTTTAATAGATTCTTTAAGAAAACAATTTGCCTTGACACTCCCCTCTCTATCACTATTAATGTACTTCAATATAAACCATCCGATACATGTTAGTGTGCAGGGTATCATATAGTCGACCAACACGACTACTTTCTTCTTTAAACTATATTTTCTATTTTATTCAAATTCTACGAATAACAACAAATTACACGCAACCAACTACTAAGATGAGAAGAAAAAAATTCCACTTAATACATTTCATGGAATTATCGATCACTTTCCTTGACACTTACCAAATTGACTTCGCATCCAGGGATACAGTGGAGACGGCATCCCTGATGACTGCGAATTTGGATTTTGTGAAGGCGGCGTATGTTGACCCGGATGACCTTGATGCATTTGCGGTGGACCCTGGCCCTGATGACCCATCATACCCTGCGGCGGTACACCTGTCACGGGTGGAACTCCGGTCTGTTGTTGGCCATACATGCCCATATTGTGATGGTTCTGATGTACCTGTGTATAGTTGTAATATTTAATTAGTGAACGGTAAATTTTTGTAAACGAAAAATTTTAAATTAAATGAAATTGTTTGTAAACTGTGGGACTATTAAAAGCAAAGCATCTTTCACCATGTAGTGCTTACCTCTGTAACATCGGGCACGCCAACATCATTGTAACCCAACTAGAAAGCAAAATGTGGAAGAGAGTAGAGTGAGATATAGATGGATGCGTTTAGAATGGATTAATGAAGCAGTGAAAGGATTCGCTACGACGTGGTTGTAACTTAATTTTAAAGTTTTTAGTATTTCGAGAAGGTTTTCTTCTTCTTTTTACCACTACTCACCTGTGCCTGCGGATGTCCCAAGTGATGTGGCTGCAATGACATTTGTGCATTCATATGATGGCCGCCCAGCGGCATCTGGTCCACCAGTGGCGGTGAGCCACCCTCGGGCATTATGCCCAGGCCGCCAACTGCTGCCTGCAGCTTACAACTAGCATAGACGACTGGCTGCTGCTGTTGTTGGTGTGTCACCTGTTGCGTTACCTGCGTCACCTGCGGCAGCTGCTGTTGCGGAATTTGTTGCGGAGCGTTCTGTGGCTGTTGTTGCTGTGATTGTTGCTGCTGTTGCGGGACTTGAAGCTGGCCACCTCCATTCGCCTGTGGCATACCACCAACCTGACTGGAAGGGCTGTCTGGCCGCGAGTAGCCCTGGTGCTGTTCCATGCCCTGTCCATTGTAATAGGGCATGCGATCGTAGGGCGGGAAGCGCGGATAGGGCATATTGCCCTGATGATTTGGATTCTGGCTGTAGTGATGCATCTGCTGTGCATCGAGATCGGTGACGCCGTTGCCCGGATAGTGTCCATGGTGCATGTCAGCGCCCATGTACGAGTTGGTGAAGTACGACGTCATGCTCTCGCAGTTATTTGTACTCATCGTCATCTTGAAGAGTAGGATTTAAACTAGCCGTAGTATAGAAGTCGAAAGTCGTTGAAGGACAGTGAAGCTTAGTTGCTAGTGACTGCGATTGTTACGTTTTAGGATTGTTGTTGCTGTTCCTGTTGCTTGTTGAGTTGGCGTCAGAGCACGCGAGAGTTGAGCTGAGCTGAGTTGAGTTGCTTGGAGCTAGCTTCCTATATGTAAGTATGTAAGTATTTATAACTTTGAGTTTATACGCTTATATAAATATATTCAGTATATATTATATATAGCAATATTTGCCTAGGCGCTAAAGTTGAAGATTCACGTGGAAATCTGCAAAATAAAAACTTTTTATTAGAAAAATAGTCACACATTAAAAGTATTTTAATTTGAAATAAGTCACCTTCGGTTTTTTTGAACACTTAAGTACAATTTACAATGGTTTTCTTTATTTCTCTTCACTTTCGATCTGCTTACAGTAAAATGTGTGTTTGAGGTATAAAATGATTTCCTTTGCTGTTCCTCGGTTTATTTCTTTTTTGTAGTTGAAAATTTCGCTTGGTGGTGAAAGTTTGTTTTCCAAAAAATATAGTTCGCGCCAAAGAATAGGTGAAAATCTGTTGGTGTTTTTTGTTTGTTTCTTGTGTTTGTAGCTTAATCCTTAGACTTAGTTGCTAATTGGTATCCAATTTTGATTTGAAACTCTGAAAGTAGAAAAAACAGAAGTTGAATTAACATGCTGCCAACTTTATAGCTGAAGGAGAATCGGAAGACTAATTATTATTCGCAGTTCAACTGCAATCGAAATCAAATCTTCTCAAAACATGTGTTTTCTTATACAGTTTTTGAGCTTGAAGCGCTGATAAATCGTTTATAGCACGTTTCAATGGTTTTTTTTTTTTAAGAAGAAATTTACTTATTACACTAAATAACAAAAAAAAAGTTTTAAACTGCGGTCCGGACTGATTTACTCCTCAGTAAATCTTTCTTAGAGAGACCAAACTGTTTGTACTCTCTAGATGCCACATCGTTACAAGATTATCTTAGACTTCAATAATTCATTTCAAAACCAAATAAAATCAATTTGAAATCTAGAATAAGACTTTTATTTCATTTCAAATTTCCCACTCTAAATTTATCTACGAAACATAGCAAAACAAGCAAGCATTCCAAAGAAGATTGAATTTTTGTGCATTGAAGCGTATTTTGTCGAGACCGAGTGTATGTATCTGCAGATAAACTTAATTGCAAATAACTGTTCAAAAGGTGTTTGACAAATTTTCGAAATGTTTCAACGCATTGTGAGGAGAAAATATCTTTTTTGAGCATTTTGAAATGCATTTTGCAGCTCTTCCATTTGTATTTACAATGAAATTCAAAATCAGATACAGATGTAAGCACAAATGCGCAGCACATTCTCTTGCAAGATGCTTTAAAAAATGTGTGCATTGCAAATGTGAAAGTTAAAATATGAATTTATAAAATGAAATGCCATTCGCATACGAAATATACGAAATCAATTGTTATCCTTCTGCGACCCGACATCCTTCCGGTCAAAGTGATTTAATTTCCGGGCTCATTATCACGAGTGTCTGACCTCATAAATCAAAACTGAAACAATGCAGACACACACACACACACGCGCAGTCATAACCCACACAGAGCGAACATACTGAACTACACCGAATACATGTGCATCTCATTCATGTCTCGTTTGGGCTGTGCGCCGCCATTTTTGAAGTGAAGGAGTGAGCTTTGCACGCCATCATGGCTGCTGTCAAAAACTGTGTGCAATGTGTAACGGTAACTAGCAACCGGAAATGAAATTTTCTTAGTCGAAGGCAGCCATTGGAAAAAGTTTTCATTTTGCATTCTTTTCGAGCGTTTGTTGGCTTTGTTTGTTTGTTTGGTTTGTCGCTTTTGTTAACGAAATAATTTCATATGCAGACCCGCGCGCCCTGCGCCTCTCGTCGACCATTGCTGCGACCCATGCTGTGCAGCTTCCTTCTCTTTCTATTCAACTTATGGCTGCCAAAGCCAAAAACATCCTTTTCAATTACGCTACTTAATTCAACTTTTGC
Organism: Leucophenga maculata; assembly: GCA_035044805.1. Lineage (NCBI taxonomy): Eukaryota > Metazoa > Arthropoda > Insecta > Diptera > Drosophilidae > Leucophenga > Leucophenga maculata. The sequence continues at coordinate 19,551 of JAWNNP010003097.1, forward strand.
TGCGGCGTGCGTCCTTCAAGGCGCAAGCGAACCGGAAGCTGAAATGCGTGGCGGACAAGTAAACAATTTTGCGGAGGCCGGAGCAGACTATTCAAGAAAGTCTGGCTCTGTCAGCATGGAATGCAAGTAGTACGAGTATCTCGTATGTACAATAAATAGATATGTAAGAGGATATGATTTCGTGTGTGTGAATCGACCGCGACTGGCAGCCCGTTCGGTTCTGTTCCGTTCTATCCATACTCCACTCTGGTCTGGGATGCTATGAAGAAAGTCACTCAAGCACAAGCGAAATGATAATAATGTCTGCTTATGTGTTTGTTGTTGTCCGCCTTTGTTATTGTTGGCATTGTTGTAGGTGGTGTACTTGCGTTTTCCGTCTGTCTCAGTCCTTTTCTTTTTGATATGATTTATGTTTGTCTGATGTGATTTATTCAAGCGCAAACATCTATGATTTGATTTGCATTGCTTTTGAAGAGATTTCTGCTGATTTTTGCAATACGAAAATATTTACTAGGAGTGAGTCTAATGAATGCAGGATATAATATTCATTTAATGAATTATTAAGTAAATTAGAGTTTGATAAGCTTTAGAAATGGAAATCGAATGATATACATAGTTCGCGCCTCTTCACAATGTTTCTTTTAACAGAATCGGTTAAATTAGAGTGAAGAGGAGTTTTGAGGGCATATAATTCGCTGGAGATTCTGATTCCAGTTAAACAAAGATTACATATTGACATGCCCACTTTTAGGGATAACACACAATAAAAGCATCCGGCTTAATTGGAGGTTTTGTTGAAAAACTCTGATTTATGAAAGATAATACAAACTACTATTCCGACAAACGTTTGTCGCCCGTCTATACTTATCAACTTCCTTTGTGAAATATCAAAATGTTTGAAAATTTGAATAATAACTGAAATCGGTGAAACGCCTAACTCATGACCAATTGATGACCATTTGATTGATGGGTGACATCTGTTGTCACCTACAACTTTTTAAATAAGCCAACAGATGACGGATTGGCCTGAAAGTATGCAACTAACACGGCCTGAAAGTATGCTATTAATTCGTAACTAAACTCACTTTATTTGTTGCATATTTAAAGGAGCAAAATAATCAACTGTTGGCTTATTTAGCAAGCTGTAGTACTGACGACAGATGTCAACCATCAATCAAATGGTCATCAATTGGTCATGAGTCAGCCGTTACAATTTAAGTTTAAGGTGACCTGCTACAAATGATGTTAAAATATTTTTGTACAGGAATATTTTAAAGCTTCTTAGGTTATACTTTGAGAAAGTTCCATCGGTGCGAAAAGAGACTAGGAAATATGTCATCATCTGTCAAAAAAGATAAGTGCTCCAAGTGCGATAATATTGGCGAATAAATTAAAGATGAATAAATAAAAGACAAGAATGATGTCAATTCAATTTTTTGAAGAGATCGAATTAAATCAAAAAGGGCTTGAAGATTCACCATTTGTAAACGGTTTTGATTATTCTTAGGCAATAATATAATCACCAATTGTAGGATAAGTTTGTATTGAATATTTATTTTTTATCACTACTGAAATTTATTATATTTATATGGATAAAGTTTCAATACATATTTTGTACGTCTTATCGAGTTGAGATCTTTAACAGAAGACACAGTTAAGTTGGCTTCTGTTGTCGTATCGTACTCCTATACCAACTGTTCAGAGTTGCTAGGAAATATTAGTGCTGCCAAGATATATTGGTGCTACCAAAAGATGGTACCAAGTAGTTATCTGTAGCTTGCATTCAAATCCCATATCAGAATTAAAGAGGTTTTTTTCTAAGCAAAATTTAAGAATTTAAGCTACTTCAAATGAATATAGAAGAGAATAGAGTTTTATTCTTGATTTGTATCTTAATTCTTAAAAAATAGTTTTTCAGTAGCACAAAAAAATCAAAAGATGGGTGCTGTACCCAATTTAATTATCAATTTACTACAAAGCCTTCTCGCTCACCTCTCACGCGATCTAACGCTCAGTTACAAGAGAGAAGTTCTCCTTGGATTGTAAGAATTTCACCATTGTTATTTCACCTTGCACAAAACCAAACAGCAGCAACAACAACAATACCATCTCTCTCCTATGCAAAAGTACTCATTATCTGTGCTTAAGATTCACAAGCCAATGATTTTCCCTTCTTGAATTCCGTTTCACTTTCCACACTATTGAAGTTGAAAATGTAATATACACACACACGCGCTACGCGAGCATTTCCCTATCTCTTCCATTCTGTACTTTCACTCAACGTTTGTCCTATCGCGCTATAGCTCGATATTTTTTACCTCAAAACGTTCAAATTTCGGAGCCGTAAAGAAGTTTTATTTCAAAAATTAAAAACTTTTTTTTTCTAATATATAATAAGTAAAAAACTGTAAGCGCTAACCTTATAAGTAAGCGGAATATGGTCATTATCCTAATGGGTGCGATCAATACCGATCATCATTTAGTTGATAATAATAGTTTTTAATCAGTATTTCATCAAAACGCACAAAAGTCTGTGACAGTGATTTTTATGAGGTACTTCTAAAGTAGGCGCAACATGTCCAAAATAAGCTTGCTTTCCTGGTTTCAGGTAGACATATATGCAACAACGGACATGTTTTAATCTATTTGTCTCGTCGAGCTGATAGATAATATGAATCCTAAGATACCACTTCTAATTTGTTACAAACTAATAACCAGTTCACACTAAGCATGAGGACTATAAACAAATTTTGGCTAGGCCAGCATAAAAGAAATACTCCGTATGGAGAATGGGATTCCAAATATCGTCTTAAATATCGTGTTGATTAATATTCTTAATCTAATCTTAAATCTGGACACTACATACCAACACTCTGGGTATTTAGTTGGTTTAGGGATCTTCCAAGATTATTTGGATTTAAGTTGAATCTTTTATATCTCCTTGAGACGACCTATTTCAGTTTGCATAGTTGTGATGTTGGATGTTTACATCTTAATGAACCAATTTGAAGGAAGAAATTTGCAACTAGATCTTGTCAATGGCATTTTCTGTTGAATAGATAGTGAAAATACAGCTGAAGTATTGGTCCCATATCTATGAAAGCTTAAGGACAATTCTAGCTCTATGTGTTACTAAATAAAGCCCATTGATGGCCGCTTGTATATTTTAGCTAACCGATAAGTTGTAAAATTTTTCTACGTCCATTAAGTACCTACAACTTTCATATTATAATTGTGAGTATTTTATAATCTATTAGCTTACATATTAATACTTCCTTATAATTCTTGCATTGAAAGCTTTTAAAAATTTATAATATTTGACTTAAGACTATTGTATTAGCGAAGTAAAAATAGAGCATAGTTTTTTATATCAAGATGTACAATATTCAGATTTAAACTAAAATACAACAAAAGTAAAAAAAATAATATGCCAAGTCACCTCCAACTCAGAAAGCCTCTTGTTTGAAACAAATAACAATGGAGTCGATTTGATGGTGTGGTGCTGTGGATTGTGGGCGTTGGAAAATATATAAGAGAATCGCAAACGAGCAAAAGAAAAGTCTGACAAACGCATTTTTCCCTTCGAAAATTGTGCGGCCGAGCGTGTAGTTTTCGCATTTCCTTTATTTTACTTTTTGCTTCACGTAACAACAACAACAACAGCAAAACCATAACAAAAGAAAATGCTTAAGTGAAGAAGGGAAATGGAAAACATTTGACGTCGTATTTTGTGATGGAATGGCATCGAAATAAAAGCAATACCGAACGGGTGGTTGCTCTAAAGTTGAGAAAGAATGTCTCACAACCAACCATGCAAAGTAGAATAAAAGAAGTCTGTGTGACGCATCACTCGTAAATCATAAAATGGTGAACGAAATCAAATCCAGAAACACATTTCAATCATTGCAACTCAATAAGCATTTGTGTGGGTGAAAAAATGGCGAGCATGTAGATATGTGATTCACACAAACGTTTTTGTAAATGGCTGCAAGATGGATTGCTTGGTTTTGTATTTCTGTTACACCCTGCACAAACAGTATGAATAGCATATAGTATATAGTTGTCAAATCATATGATCAGCTAGACAAAGAGTGTTGATGATTTCTTGTCTTTTCGTCCGTCAGTCTGGTTGTCTTAGGGACTATGTATTATTTTGCTTTTTATTTTATTGAGTTTAAAGCGTATTAAACTGTCGATACAACCAAAGCTTACGTTGTCTTATAACGCCCTCACTCTAATTACTATATTGGTTTGTTATGTTCTCTTATTGACGCTGACGAATGCAGATTGGCCGATGACGTGTCTCATTTTTTGTTATTTCCATCAGCATATGATGCTCAGAAGAGTGGAGAGAAGTGTTTTGTAAAAGCGGTTTTTTGTTTACAATTTTGATTTTCATCGTAGTTGTGAAACACACGTTGTAAAGCAGGACAACAGGTTCTACGGTTATTTGGTTTATAAATGTGATCAACACTTGTTAATTTTTTCGTAAGAGATCATCAAAACTAAGAAAGTCTCAAATACTGATCGCATTTTCAAGGAATTTCCGAAATATTGCCCTCTGTCGAACATGTTGAAAGTGATTCGCTGATTAAGTCCAACATGCCTTACAATGTGTTACTCGCTTAAAGAGCGAGAGAGAGAGAGAGAGTAACTGTGTATAAGTGTGCGCGCAAAAGTGGGTTGGGTTTAAATGGCGGTAGCTCAGCCCATTGCACAGTGTGACGATATGTGAGTTTTGTTTCAAATACTTCTTATGTTCAGCGACAAACAAAGAGACCTCTAATATGTGGGATTATAGGTAATAGAAACGTTCATGTAAATTGACATTTAAAATATTTGTTGTAGAATTCAGCAACTTTGGATCTTCGGCTTTGAAAAAAAAAACATAGTACAGAACGCCGACGTTTAACGCAATAACCGGATTGTTAACATTTTAGACTATGTTATCGCAACTAAAAAGAAATTAGCTCAGTTATCGCAAATTTCTTACGAAATCATGTTTGTTTTTGTTTGTTCTGATCACTTTTCTCCCATTCGTCTTTGTTAAAAAATATAAGTTTAGGACTTCCACGCATAATGCATACGTCTGTGTATTTATTCTGTGTGCACTCCATTTGTGGATAATGGATGATCAGCCAGTAACCGTAGTAAGAGTTACCAATCAGTTTCGTGAAATTACATCCAAAAACTCAATTCAAAATATTGAAATAATTGATTGGATTTATGAAAAGGAAAGGGACGACTGTCCAGTCGCTGACAAAGTGGACGAAATCGATAGGACATACGAAAGCACCGCTGATAATGGTCCTGCTTTACCGAAAATTAAACTGCAAACTGTTATTAATTGTTTTAACACTTGCATTAAATGAGCTGAAGAAAAGCACCTTCCACTAAATAATATTTGGAAACTTCGCGAAACGGCTCTGCAGCAAAGTATAAATTGTTGCAAAGTGTAGATCAAAATTTCACATTTTTTCAAAAAATAATTTAACGGAATATATATGTATCTACAATATAAACGGTTTATAATAATTTCACCACGCTTTCCAGTAATGAATCCTGATCAAGACGACTAATCAAAGTTTTTCAGTCGTATGTATGTATGGATTTATTTGTTTTTTTTTTTTTTCGAAATAAATTTCAAAAACAAAATTTTATATTGGATTAAAAGGAGTTTATTAATTTCTGGACTATGAATTTTGTTTATAATTTATAAGAGCGGACCAATGGAATCGAAACTAAAGCCACGCGCAGACGTGATATCATGTTACCTTCGATACATTCTACTAAACTGAACAAATATTTACTGAAATTGACAGGAAATGTAATGGACGATGTTTTATAAATTTAAACTAATGAGAGAAAGAACTCTTTTATGTACTAAGTTGTTTACAGGACTCTGTGATTAATTTTAATATTGAAACTTTCATCGACTAGAAGTAAGACCCTAAATACTTAATAGATGCATTGCATTAAGTACATCAAACACGAACTTCTATATCAAAATTATATTTTTTATGATACAATTTAATAGTAAATAGTTTTCAGAAAGAAGAACTATTTAACATCTTCTTTATTGGCTTTTACTTGAAGCGAATCGATTTCAATTGAAGACCATTAATCGCAAAACAAATAAATTAAAAGCACGTGCTGAAACCCCTAAAACTAAATACCAAAAACAGTTTACAGTCGAATTGAACTGCGATTGTGCGACGATTTGGTTTATTATTGCAGGCATCGCTGAAAGAGCAAATAAAATTTTATTACCTCTATAAATTTAAGCGCTTCAACGCCAGAGCAGAGCCACAAAAGTACACAAAGGCGAAGGCAGCAGTCGAGCTGAGTCGAGTCGAGACGAAAGCAGGTTCTTCTTACATCATTCGACTGAGGATAAGCCCACACGAGCTAAAAACATTTAACTCAACGCGAAGCGGCTGGCTGCATGCATTTTTCTCACATTTATCTTTTCGGAGAGTGCGTTTTATTGCGATTGGAAATTGAGCTTGTCAACAAGGTGCGCGCCAAGCAGCAGACGGACGTATAAACAGATAGACAGACAGACAGACGGATGGACGGTCGGACGGACATTTAAACGGATATCGCATGAGGGCGCAAGCGGGAGCAGGAAACAGCAGTTGCTGTGTACTAGAATCCATGTCGATGATACTATATTATGGACGGGTCAATAAGGAAATAAACGAAAAACAAATTCGGCTAAAAGGAAAGAGTGAGAGGAGAGTTCAGAGAAGAAGAACAGCTGGACTCGTGCGATTTCGGGCAACGCGCCAGTTCGATAATAAAAACGTCAGCTTGACGATTACGGCTGGCTTCATAAATAAGCGCTTTGCATTTGAATTGGAAATTCGGCATTTGGCCGCGTGCAGTTGAAACTAAAATACGTCTGTAAAGGTTCGACAGAAACGATAGTGCGCTGCAGAATGAGGAACAACATTTCAGAAGGCAGTAAACGCGCCATTAAAGTTGGTCGAGTTGAGTTGAGTTGAGTTTAATTGGCGCTAGTTAGCATTTATTAATGGCAACAACAAGTTTTTTTCCCAGCTCACCTCCTCCGCCTTTAGTAATTGCATTAAATTACAATGCTCCAAGCGGGGGACGTGGATGTTGAAGGCGAAGTACCTGAGACGCGCATACATTCCTTATGAGCAGCACTGCACCTGCAGCCCAAAAGTTCACATACTACACTCGCACAACACAATCAGTATGCGCTGTCAAACAGTTTGACAGTTAATATAGTCCCAGACTCGAGCTTAATGGCAGACAGACAGACAGACAACGCTAAAAACGCTGGACAACGACGGCTCAGAATAGGCGAATGAGTTGTTTTTTCTTCTTTTTTGTAGCCAAGGGCTGCATGCACTGCACTGGGAATTTATGCTCTTTTAAATCTCGTTCACTTGATCATGCGCGAATAAAAGAAAAAAAAAAAACTACTCGCCAACAATCATGGGCATGCACAGGCAACAATGAGGAGAGCGAACGAACGACGTTGCATTATTATTGGCAGAAATCTTGACAAGAGATCTCCTAAAGACCATCAACTGATAATAAATCTAATTGACACATTTGCGCATTGATCACGCAGTGTTCGGCAGATCGATCGATCTCTCGATTGCTTGATCGTTCCAATGAAGTACAAGACATGTGTAACTGCGTTAAGCAAAACAGAAAACAAAAAATTGAAGTGGTACACTGTCAGATGACATCCCAGGACAATTGACAAGTGATGCTGTGCTGCCCAGTGGTACACTTGCTGTGTAATATGCGCCTCAACTCAACTGAACTCAACCAATAATATGTGCTCAAGTATTTCTGCGCGCAATTAAAAATCCGCATTGCTAATGGATCACCAATCGATAGAACGAACGAATGAACGAACGATCACTCGATCGATCGATCGATTGTAAACATATCAGCGAATCGCAACGCGGGGAATTGTTGTAATTATGCCTAAAACGTTGACAACATGCAGACATAAATTTCTCTCGTTGTACACAAATCGAAATATACACAAGAAGATTTCGAATTGCTTATTAGAATGGAGCGGAATCATATAAATAAAATTACGTAGCAATTGAAGGATATGTTGCGAACAACATTTAAGTACATATATCTAATTGATCAGCTCGATGAGATGCTTCGATAAGGAGGAAAATAGGAAAATGATTATTGACCAGATATTAGCTTATTATAATACTTTTTAGATAGGACGAGATTCAATGCGAAAGAAACAAAATATATTGCATTTCTCTTTTCTTTTTATTTTTAAAAACCATTTTTTGATATTCTGCATAACCTGTATATATGATTGTGTGCCGGCCATTATATAGTCCGGGATCTAAAATAGAAAAATTTAACGTAACCAATAGATTCGATTTTGGTTTTGTCTGATTTAATTTAATTTATCGCTCCACCCTAAAAAAAAGCGACATGATGACAATCATATCACAATGCTGATCTAAACTGATCGCTTGATCGGTTGTCGATCGCAGCGAGCGATGTGTTTGTCTGCTGTCTGTAATGTCCACACGCGTAGATGCAATGTAACCATGTACGGGCGGCAAGCAGGACGAAAGAAGCGGACTGCAGCAACCTGTGACTCTGAGATACTCGTAAAAAGCTTAAATCGCCCGGCAACGAACATCAGCAGTGAGTGTCACATTGGCGACTTCATCTTTAGGCAAGCACTCAGCGCAGTGATTGGCATTCGCGCATGTCTATTCTTGTAAATGGCACAGAATGGGAAAGAAAAAATAAAAATAAACGTTCAACAAAAAGTATCTGAAGCAAAAGTAGAAATTGATTTGTGTGCGAGTTTTGTTGTTGGCGATTGGAAATTGATTGGCAACACAGCAACGACAGCAGCAGCAGCAGCAGCAACAACAACAACAACACCCTCTGTTTTTTCCGCTGCAGTTGTTGGTCCAGAGATATTGCTGCTGCGGTTGTTGTCGTTGCAAATGTATCTTGTACTTATGTTGCTCGGTTGCTTGTAATGAGCGAAATGCCTTCATTATAACGCGAAAATGCGTAAACGAGAATGCACGCATGCGCATGAGCAGCAAACACGCAATGCAATGAAAAATGTATCTCATCGCATTGAATTGCGTATCTCCTATGGCGACATATTCTAGCAACATATCGAAAAAGATTTGGAGGGGGTAATGTATTGCTTTGTTTTTCTTTTTTTTTTTTTAAGTGCGTATCTGTTTTTAAATGTTGCAGCATTGCGCGACGTTGTTGCTGTTGCTCTTGTTAAGTGCAAATGTTTCATGTTGCAAAGTTTTTTCTTCTATCATTTTGTTTTTTGATTTTTGTTTTGTTGTTGTTGTTGTTAATAATGAGCAATTGCGTTGCTCGTTAATGTTGCATGTTGTTGTTGTTTCAATGCTTGAGCATGTTACCTCCATTGCTTTGGCTTCGGTCTTAAATGGTTTTTTCCAATCGACAATGTGGAAATTGTCTCATATTCATGTGACACGTTTCTCTGCTTTTTGTTTTTTATATCCTGCACACTTGTGAAATGGTTATATATTGTGTCTGTAGATTTTTATAGTACTTAAGTATATATAAAGGCAACCACAATGGTCTCATAGACTAAACATATATCAACTAAACATTATCATGATGAACTGGAAATTGAATAAGCCACGTCCTTATACTAGTTGACTAACTATACAAACTAATATTAAAAAATACTTATGATGTTTTTCATCTTCGTCAAAACTTGAATAATATTGAAATATTGAAACTGTTGCCTTCACACTGCATTACAGTTATATAAACTGACCCATTCAAAATCCCGATAATTTTGTCGGTTCTACTTCACTTAAACTCTTACTTCAGGACGGTCCTCTCTACGAGCAATATGTCATAGTTTGGTGCGAAATTTAGAACATCGGTTGAAGAAGTTTGAGCTGACTTTGAATGAAGAACATCATTTCATAACAAATTTTCAACCAACAAAATAATATAATTTATTTTTAAGTTATTTAAAAGAAATATGAGTCATGTTCAGCTGCCCAAATTTACTAATTCCCATAAATAAAACCAAAAAAAAATTATTTGCAAGTTTTAAAAGTTTGTTTATAAAAAAAAAAATATCAAGTAAAACACCATTTGTAACCCTTTCTCTCAAAAAAAATCTTTTTCACTATGAAGGGTATTTTTAAGTCGGGCTTATTGAATATAGCTCGCACTTGTTACTGAAGTGTTAATTTATTTTTCTCTTTTTAAATGTTTCCACTTAATTTTTCTTAGTCTTTTAAAAATGCGAGGTCAGTTCAACAAGTACATTTTGAACAATAAAAAATATAAAATTTTCTAAGTTATTATTTTTATTATTCTTAAAGACTTTTCGCCGTGACAATAAGTTATTTCCCGAGTGCTATAAACTTTTTAAATAAAAAATATTACAAACAAATTTTTTAATCGAACTAAAAAGCTGCGTTTATACCTTATATTCTATAAGTTCTGCATGATCTACCCTCGTAATTTGAATTGAATTGTTAATTGGACAATAAAACCAAACGAAATACTCTCTCTCTCTGTTCTGTCTTTTATTCCAAATAATCGCCATATTCCTTATACATATCCGCTTTGCATCCACTTCTCAAGATCACCACTCGTAGTTATATTCGATTGTGTGCAGTATTCGTGTTCGAGTCACTTGGGCTCACCGTATCTCATTGGGGGCGCCTGATTGCGTGTGAAAATTATAATTTCGTGCACCGAGTTCAGTCGCATTTTCTTTAGGAAAAAAAGAAAAAAACGTTTCTTTGGACTACGTCGCCGTTTGCGCAAATAAAATTGATGTAAACAATTTACAAGTGGACAGTTTGAAATGCTATCTTTTAGACTTAAGTGCTTGTTTAGTTGAGTTTGTTGCAATTGGCGGCTAGAAATTGGTTTTATGCGCTGATCGGAAAAAATTATCTGTACAAAGTCAATCAAATTGAATAAAGAGTATTGTACTCTTTGAAAGTCTTATAGATTAATCAAGCCGGCAAGTGAGTTGCCATGCCATTGGTTTATCAAACGGTTCTAAGAATTTAAAATATATAAAATATATAAGCAAACATGGAACATCTGTTTATACGTCCAGTGATATTACATTATATTTCTATAGATATTATCAATATCTATAAATTATGTATGTGTCTTACCTCAAGTTTAAAAAATAATAAGATACATGTTGAGTGTCTGACCGAGGCTTTCGCTATGATTCCAATGTACAATTTTAGTTAAAATTGTTGGTTTAAATCGCAAGTATTTGGAAATTGGGATGGTTAGGAGAACTAAAAATTATTAAATGTACATTCTGTTTGGAATTTTTTTAATATTGAATTTAATTTATAAGATTTCCAAAAATTTCTTTAAGGAGTTGTAGCCATAGCTTTACATTTAAATGTGCAACATTCAAAAGAATTTTATTCTGCCTAAATTTAAGTTATGTAAAGCTTTATGTACATATGTACAATAGATATATATATTTTTGAGTTGCTGGTGTATAATAAATTTAGTGAAATATTGTATCTCATACTAGTTGTATTTCGTTTCCATTTAGTTAAAGGTAGAATGATATTTCTATATATTTGTACTAAAATAGTTCACTTTAATTTACAATATGCACAAAAGAGAAATAAATGCGAAATACTTGGCAACATTGTTCAACACAATCTAACCCGGAGCTGTCAACTTATTCTTCATGTTTAATTCTACATATATCTCCCTGCTCCATTTTTCTTTTATATTATTCTTGTTTTGTGAGTGTCTTTTGTTTTTGAAACATGAAGTAAAAAGAACAAAAAAAAATAAAACAAAAAAAATTCATTTACTTATTTAAGTCGCTTAGATTGCTGACTGCCTCCATTGGCATCCCCTTTTGTTTCCCTCCCGCCTTCACCAACAAGTTCTTGCTCGACGCCACTGCTGATGTTGCTATTCGCATTTTTGCCAGAAGTCTGACACTTCTCTGACAGGCCATGAGCAAAAGTTTTCTTTTATACGTTTTTGCGAGCAAGTGAATATATATGTACTTAAGCGAATATATAACCAGAGGGTAGCACAACAAGCGGAATGATAAGATGAATAAAAAAAGTTTACTTGGGTAAAATCGAAACTTTTATATCCTTTAAATGAGCTTACACTAAGTGGTAAGTAATTGGAGACAGGCTCGTGTATAAATATTAGCTATTGAGTGAGAAACGGTTTTGAACCTATTCTTATTCTATACCTAAACCTATCTAATACTGGCTGTTTGCTTAGGTTTTATATATATTCTTATCACCGGTGTTCATTATTCAAAGAACTTTAACTTGAAAATCAAGTCAATGTTGCCTATGGACAATGAGTGCAAATGACTATTATCTATTGAAGGCACACACTATGTCATTATAATGCGTTACAAACTTTACGACAAATTAAAAATACTTTTTTTGTGTGAAGCGTATAAAATTTCAAAGAAATCCCACTCCATTCGAATGCATCAGTTTTAGACTAGGGCGTAGCAGTAGCAGCAGCAGCATCAACGAAAGAAGTCATGACAGCTTAGTGACTCCAACTGAAAAGTGAATAGCTGACTAACAGCCTGTCGCAAAATATGAGTACATTTCACTAAAGATACTTGCGATTAGCGAAATGAAGTAACAAGCTAGGGGATGCAAGACAAAAAGGATGCCGCTTAAGCTGTAATGTGTTACGCCGTCTATAGCTAAAGTTGGAGATTTACAGAAAATATTTATAAAAAATTTAGAATACTCAATGAAAAACAACATAAACTCTTAGTTCCTCAAAATTATTATTGTTTTTCTATTATTTTCCGATTGAAAATTATATTTTTTAGCTCCGCCCACTTTACCCACGTGAAACTTTTTCGTTAAAGCAAAAATTAAGGCCATCACTTCAAGTGGAAATTCAAAGTAAAGTTGTCTACTTCTTTTGAGCTTCGCTGCTTTTTATTTTTTTATTTTAATTTTTCTTTTATTTTTTCGCTCATTGTGGCAGGATGTGTCACAAAATGCCGCCATCGTCGTCGCTGTCATCATTGTCTGCTTTAAAGATTACACAAAATATTTGTAAAAATACAAAATAAAATCAAGAGCTGGGGCCAACAACAACAATAACAAGAACAACAAAGCATGGATGGCAAAGAAAAATAAACTGAGCAACAAAACAAAACAAAAATGTGGATAAAAAAAAAAAGAAAATACAAAAATATTTACAAAATATTTTCCACTTCAACGAAATGGGAAAATTCGCGCTGCCTTGACTTGCGTCGCGTCGCGTCGCATTCAGTTGCGTTGAGTTGAGTTGGCTTTGCCTTTAGCGGTGAGGCACAGTGGTTCCGTAACCAAAAAAAGTATTTGAAAACAATTTCAATAGTGGACTCAATAATATAATATTTCTTAAGCAAATTTTGTACAAAGTTTAGTATTTGAGGTACCTTAATTGCAAAAGTATTAACATTCCATTTGCGGATTAGTGAGAAGTGAAATTTCTAAATTTGAACATTTCGAGGTCAAAAAGGGGCTATCACGCGATAGGAGAAACGTTGAGTGAAAGTACAGAATGGAAGAGAAAGCGAAATGCTCGCGTGGCAAGCCATACTCTTTTCAAGAGTGGAAAAAGCGCTTGTGTGTGTATAGTACATTTTCAACTTGTGTGTAAAGTGAAACGGAATTCAAGAGGGGAAAAGCCTTGGCTTGTGACTCTGAAGCATAGAGACTGAGTGCTTATGCACGAGTAAGAGAGAGATGCTGTTGTTGTTGTTGCTGCGGTTTGTTTTGCGCATGGTGAAATAACAATGGTGAAATAATTACAATGCATGGATATCTTCTCTCTTTTAACCGATGAGTGTTAGATCGCGAGATCTAGTAAATATGTATATAGTTTGCAAATTTTTTTGCTACTAAAAAATATTCCTTAAGAATTAAAACCCAATGTAGGTATTGGTCATCTGTTGCTGAAAATCAAGATTCTTCAATCTACATTCATCATCATCAGCTTCAATATTCAATTTTTTTCAAATAAAAATTGTATTAGATCATGTCACATGATCCGAGAAAATCATTAAAAAACAAGTAAGAAAATCACAGTCGGGCGTAACCGACTGTAAGAGGCCCTGTACCAGCACAGGTCGCCTAACAAACACACTAAATGTTCCCCTAGCTTATGACCAAACACATGACCACTTTTCACTGCACCACTAAGTGCCTTATAAAACATTTTTTTATGTATGAAACGAAAAGGGGGGTCGCTCAAATTCAATTGCTTATAAAATCGTCATTTATTATCCGATTTTGATGTACTTTTTGGATTTCGGCTTAGAAAGACGATATCTTTATACTGGCATACTTACTTTTTTTTGTGCCGAGGAAATTTTTAGCCTTGGGGGTGATTTTATGGGGAAGGGGGGGGAGGGGCAAGATTTCAAAATAAACTTGTAAAATTCCGGAGCAGTCCTAGTCGAATGCAAAAAACACGAAGTCTCTATCTATTACCGTTTCCGAGATCCTTTCGTTCATACGGACGGCCAGACGGACAGACGGACATGGCTATATCGGCTCCTCTATCGCTCCTGACCATAATGGGGGTAACTTTGGGGGGTCTCCGACCATTATTTCTACCTGTTACATACATTTGCACAAACCCAATAGGCTCTTGTACCTTCGGTACAGGGCCTAATAACCAGCATCAATAGACGCTACATTTACGCGCAATTTAAACACGGTAGATACACCAATACTGTCTAATTTTAGTTATCATAAGCCTCCGTATAACATTTGTATCACAAAATAATGAAATAAATGAATAATATTATTGAACACATCTCTGATGATTGTTTTGAAACGTGATTCCATTTTGTTCAACAGTTTTACGTCCATAGTGTGCTTATATAGGTGAGGCACATTACATATATTCAAAATCCGAGAACGTTTTTGGCAGAACACGCCTTCGCTATCTATACTAACCCAGTTAAAAAACCTGTCTTCCTATGTTTTCTGTGTCTGTCAAACAGTGTTCGGAGCACAGTGTAATAATACAAAGTAAGGCGCTTCATGCATGCGCCCTCAAAATAGTTGCACTTTGTTCTATATTAGCAGCTAATAGTTCCACAGTTGGAGTGATTTCAGTATGAAGAATTGAGTGAAAAGTTGCTTATATTTTGAGAGTGGCACCACTTTGTTATACTTTATTATACTATGGTTCGGAGCGTACAACCAATAGTTAAATTGCAATGCAAATAGGTACATAAAGTACATTATTGACGCTGATGGATAAGCACAATAAATAGTTCTGTTATCCATGCTGTGAAAGGTGCCCTCCCAAATGAAGGTTTCATTTTGTGAAAGTGTGGCCAAACGTTGCTACTAAACTAATTTTCTATTCTCTCGTTTGGTATATATTCTTGAGTTTCTTATTTTATGTGTTCAAGAGATCCGTGTCGGATTTATTAAAAAATATTTTCGACCGGTAACTTTGCTAATCAAATTATAATGCTTATGGCTCTATGGTATTTGAATTTCAATAGGAAAATTTTATGTTTCAAATTTTCGAAAGATTTTCCTTTCGATTCGTGTACACTGTGCGACGACGGCGGCAACAACATCAAATCAGAAGCGTAGAGAGTTGGCGGGGGAGAGGGATCATGACAGTGGCAGCGGATTCGGTTGCGGCTGGTTGACTCTATTGAATCGCTGGAGCGGAAGAGCGAAGAGGCGTTCAATGTTCAGCAAGAACGGTGGCGGAACAACAAAAACAACAACAACAACATCATAGGTGGCAACAGCAACCAAGTGAGCACGCATCGCAGCGTAAAACGAGCCAAAATAAAAAAATAAACGAAACGAAAGGAAAAAAATAAATAAAATAAATGCGCGCCAAAATAAAATCCAAATTGTGAAACTGAACTTGACTGAGAAATCAACTGAAACAAGAAAATTTCGCAAGTGGTGAGATAGGAGCCAGGAGCAAATAGAGTAGAGTAGGGTATCATCATCATCATCATCAACATCATTCGCGATGGCCTCGCTTCTTTTATTATTTGTTTAAAATATTTGAGTTTGTCGCTTTATTTTACTTGTGTGGCGCTGCCATCCGTGTTTGTATTTGCACATGGCTGGCTTATTTGGTATTTTTCACAACTTGCTTAAAAGTGTTTTAAGTGAAATTGTGGCAGCGAGACAGAAAATACGGAAAAACTTGTCGTCGAGTGAAAATGAAAATGAACGATATGTGCATTTAAAAAAAAAAACAAAACAAAAAATAAATAAATAAAAGCAAATGCATTGAAATTTAAGTTCGTCGAGTTTGTTGGAACTTTTTTTTAACTTAATTGGCTGTGGAATTCTTTGAGATTGATTTTTCTTGCATTTGACCTAATTACGTCGAATTAAATAACAAGAATTGCACATATTACAGTACGATATATAATACATAATAGCGAAAAGGATTATTTTGGAAAAGGTATAAGAAATAAAAGCTTGTGGAAGAATTCTTACTTGCTTTCTAAAAGAGCAGAATGGTCGTTTTTCTGAGCTGTTTGTGAGTGGAGATGAAACTTGGTTGGTTAATTAGATCACTGATGCAAAAACACTGTCACCACTAGGGCAGCACACCAGCTACCCTCCTGCTAAAACAAAAAAGCCGGTGAGTTGGAATTTAATAAAAACGGAGCACCTTCCACTTGGAGTATTTAAGCTATGCAGCAACATTTTGAATTGCAATTAAATCATGAATGGTTCAACTTATGCTGATGAAAATTGTAGAATCTGCTAGTTCCAAAAATTTGGAAAAGTCAAATATTTAAAGAACACCGTATTTCTTTTGGACAAAACCATTTGGGTTCTTTAAAATGTGAAGAAACTATTGCATAATGCATGTCGATATAAGTAGAAGGCAGATGTACTAGCAAAGAAAGCAAGTAAAACAAATCACAGTTGAACTTGTAAATCAGCGCACTGGGAAGTCCCGCCGTGCCTTAGCACTGCAGGCATACTCTAGTTAACAAAAGAAGAGAAAGTTGCCAACAATTTTAAGGTGAATATTGTTTTTGGTTGTGTTAGAAATGATAATAGACTATCTTTACATAAAATCGAGAGACAACGTATTACTATATTGAAGAAGTTTTGCGTCGAATTGAAATTGCGCAAGGACAATGTCAACGTACTTGAACCCTCCTCCATTTGCAGCACTACTCAGGCAACGCAGTCAGGTAGATCATATTTGAGTTGTGTAATTTTGTACGGACACAAATGGGCAAATAAAACAATTAACCTTGACGTTAAGTACGCGAAGTGCGAACGTAAAAAATTTTGGATAGTTTTTTTTCGTTTCTAGCTAGATTGATATACTACGACGCACATAACTAAAATTGAAATTAATTACGCTTTTAAAATATATTTAAATTTGTTTTCACTTAGACATTTTGTTGTGTGTTTACTATTCCACAAAATGTGGCTTGAAAAATGAGAAATAATGAGCTGCCGTAAAAAGCCTTTCTCTGTTTGGTGCGCACCGCCGCTAGGAAGCCCACCAGGGACACTGGCTGCACTAATGTGATAATTATTCTCTAGAACAAAAGCTGACTTACATTAGAGTATATGCTGAAAATGTGAAAAACAGCGTCATTAAAAAAAATATTCAAATATGAAAAGCATCACATACAGAAATGAGTACAGAACTCACTTTTGGCTCTACACTGAAATGGGAGAGATGGTGCCACAAATGGCGCATGTAGCACTACACAACACACGTCAATGTTAATTTAGTCACACAGCACAGCAGAGCGCAATTCCATCGGGCATTCTATGCCACAACGCTTCAAGCTAGTACAGTACTCCCTGGCTCACCCCCACCCACCCCCCATCGGCTCTATGTATGTGCTACACCCACGCAGTGTCTGATTTTTGTGGTTACATTTACACATGTGGTTGTGTCAACTTTCATAAAATTAGTTGGCAACATGACGCGCCGCTCGGCACCGCTGCTCCGTGAAATGCGAACACGCCCATTAACATTAGCAGCTGCGCAACGCGTCGGCGGTGGTTTTCGAATGTTATGCCAGTATGGAGGAGTTGGGTGGTACTGGCTGATGACTCGCCATGTTGGTGTGTGGAATTGGTTCTCTACTAATGTGCTACAGCTGACACCTTGCCAAAGTAGTTTTTGTTCTTGTTGTTGTATGGTTTGGTAGCGCTGTCCTTGGTTGCTAACAAGCCGCGTTGAAATTTCACAGAACCGCAGCAGCTAAGCGCGAGAAATGTTGGTTGGCTCAATTGCAACAGCATCAACAGAAGAGACTACTGCAATTGCAATGCATTGTGCAACACGTGTTGAATGTTGTAATGCGGTCGCATTGACTGCGCTAATTAAATATTAAAGCAGAAAGAAACGTTGAAGTCGAGTGTGCTCAACTTCGAAATACCCTGTACTTTCTTGAACGTTTGGTGGATATATATTTCGATCTGTGGCCGTGTGGAATATTCGAGCAGGATTAATATAATATATACACAATTTAATTTTTCTAGCTAAGCGAACAACAACAATAACCCTTTTTTTCATACAAAAGTTTTGAAAGAAGAAGAGATCAGATTAGTATGGGGGCTACATCTTATGGAAGGGTTGGAACGTTTATTGAATAGTTAATATCTGAAGAGGGAATAGGACACACAGACTTACTGACTTCACTTTTGATGCTAATCGAGAATATTTATATTTTATGGGATCTGTCATGCATCTTTTTTACGAAACTTTAATATAAAGACCATATACTGAATTACTAATGGAACATTTTTTAGTTTCAAAGAGCTTTCATGGCTGTTTTCAAATCCATTCATTGAAAACTAAGGGAGTGATAGCGGAATTGATGAAAATGGTGGAATCACAATTCAATAGAATTATAGGTATCACATTGAAATACGATCATTGGCAATTTAAAATAGAAAACAGTTCTGTACTATTCTACACAAAAAAATTGCTAACTGCGGACTAATTAATTGACAATATGAACTTCAAAGAAGACTAATATCAAAAGGGCGTAATGAGAGGCTTGAGCCATAATGTTGATCCAATATGCTTTTCAGTCAATAATTAGGGAAAGATGAAGAAAACATGCTGAATTCAATTATTCGCTCATAGGCTGTTAAATTTTTTTACGAGCAACATATTTGACCGATTTTGATAAAATATTCCAACAAAAATATAAATCTTGTGTTTAAATCAAGTAAATGGTACTGCGTCGTTCTGTCTTCGTTTGGTTGTTTCAATTCGGTGACAAAATTGGTAAACTTTAAGCCTTATATGTGAAGAGTATGCAGAGCTCATTTAAAAATTTTATAGTATTTTCGCTAAAAGCATTTTAATTTAGTTGAATTATATTAAAATTAGAAAACAGCAGCATGCAAAGCAAAACCATTTACAAAAACTTTCCTAAACTGTCAACAAATTAAAGCAATTAAATAGCCATTTACTACATATCCATTCTTATTTTTTGTAAACTTCGTTTGCTTCTCATTTTGGTTGCTTTTTGAAAAGAATAAAGAACTCTGTTTAATCGATATAACATTTCAACTGCAATTTTTCCCAACGACATTGCCTGGTTTTCTATTGTAAGAGTGTGTGTGCGTATATATATGTGTGTGTGTGTAGTTTTGCTTAGTTTTCCTCAAACTTTGGAAAATTCTTCTTACGTATGTAACAGATTTAGTTGTATTCCCGCGGGAGAGCTCGGAGAATTGGATAATACTTGGCATGTTCATAAGTCGATATTCGATAAAAATGCATAGAAATGAGGCAAATAGAAATACACTGTAAACATTTTTTTATAATGTATAACAAATTAGAACATATGGTGATTTGAAGAAGTTTTCTTCAGCTATGAGCGATGAGTTTTTTTTTATCAAATATTTCAGGAGTTTAAATGTTAAAAGCTAAATAAATACCTCAAAACAAATATCTGTTTCTTCAAGAAAACCCAGGCAGAAGCCTACTTTTTACAGATGAGGAATGGAACAAACAAAAAAGGTCTGCAGTGAGTATTCTATGATTTAATCATGGCTCTTTGGCAAGTAAAAACAAATATGTGTGATAGCTCATTTACAATTGAGCAACAGAGAAAATTACGGAAGACTATTGTCTTTTAGCCATGTCCATTATTTGGATAGGATGTATAATCCATCGTGTTGCTTTTTGAAAAATACTGGCTCAATTTCTAATTCTTATGTTCCTACTATTAAGAAGTAAGCAAATCTCTGTGATATCATCATAAAAAAATGTGGTGGAGTGTCTACAAGCATTTATAAAATGAACTAATACTGACGGACGAATCAAAGAATCCGAACTTGAAGCTGTTATAATAATAGAAAGAAGTTTTTGAAGCACTTAGCTGTCAATTAATTTTCAGTTTAATATGTAAGCAGGATTTGTTTTTGCGATCTTTTACAAATATAGATTGTAGTTCTAGCAATCTGAGGTAATGAATGCTGGAATTGTAGAAAACTAAAACATTAAACAAATTCTGCACAGTGTACGGCTGCCCAGCTGAACTACATTTCTATGCCACCATAACCAACGCAAAAAAGCCAACTATTAGTGAGGGGGTGGCTAACAAACAAATACTGCAAACTATGGAAAGAGTGAGTGAGTGAAAAACAAAGCCACTGCTGGATGATGAGAAACCAAACAATGCGAAAGGAAATCGAAGCGCAGGAAAAAGTGTTCGGAAAAACTCAGACACACTGGCTCAATATCTCTATCGGCGGTGGCCATATGCGTGAAACTGAACCCAACTGAAAATGGCATTAGAAACTTGTAATCGCAAACGCAAATGCTCAAACCGAAACTGAAACCGAAAACAAGAACAACAAACGTCATTTATCGCCGCCATTCATGTGAGTTCGGGTGGCTTTTCACTTAGCACAGCACGGCTAACTGATGGCGGAGTGTACGAAGACAAAAGGAAAGCTGCACATAGTTGCGGCAAATCGACGCCGGAAAAACATCCCCGGCATGTTAGCAGTGAAATTTGTATCTGTGTGTGTATCTCTGTATGTGTGTGTGTCTGTGTGTGTGTAATCGAGGGTAGTTTTCAAGTAACGCAAACAAAATTGCCTGCAAAATAAAATCGTTTGGAAAAAACTAGCCCAATATGCAACTAGAATATTTGTAAAAGTGTATTTAATAGTTGGAAAATAGTTCCAGCTACATATTGTTCCACGTTTTATTGAGGAATATGTTCAAGTTGAATTTATAATATTTCAACAGTCGTATGGCATGAATATATATACCTTAGTTGGTTTTTGGTTGATATATTTGGCAATAAAAATCCAAAGCGTTTGTATATATTTACCTGAAATAAAAAGAGAATAATATATTTATTAGACTTGTTTAGTTTGAGTTAATGATTAAAAAAATATATATTTTTAGTAATATATTGTATAGGATAGGATTATTGAGAGTGGAGATACTGTAGATACTACACTGTAGATATTATATACATTATGAACTATTAAATAATATGCACTGTTAACTGCTACATTTCTAAAATTTTGGATTAATTTAATATTTTTTTAAATTTTATTATACTTTTATTTTATTATGCTTTGTTAATAGTGCAGCTGTGTAACTTCTTACGCCTAAATTTGTATACCAAGAAATCAAAAATAGCCCATACGAAGCAAAAATAAAGATGTTTTCATTTATAAAAAATTATAGTCACAATTCTCGAGCTATTAAAAATTATAACTTCTCCCTTTAGATGATTTAAAAGTTGGTATTTATATTAATTCATTCCATTCTCCATTTTATGCTTTACAAATAGAACAAATATATGAAAACGTTTCGCCAATTAAAGTTAATTTCCAGATACATTTTGTATATATGAAAATAAGCTTAATTTGTATTAAGTACGCCTGACTCACCCTGTTACGGTTTCATTACGTTACAAAACATATTGCGGAATTCCCAAAGCAACTTTCAGTAAACGCCTGATTAAGTTGCACAAGTAGCGTAAAAGTAATTAACGAAAATGTCATTTGCAGATACATTTATTTATTCCCAAAAAGAAATCGCCCCAACACAGTTGAGAGCAAGCAAAAGGTGCAATTGACCGTAAAAAGGTGTTTAATAGTGCAAATAAATGTGCCAGCAGCAACAACAACAGCAACAACAAGAACATGTCACAAAAATTACTTAATTAATTGCAAATTGAGAAGACGGAGGAAAAAAACGTACGAAATTAAATGTAAAAATTCACACAAAAATGCAGCAAATGCGATACACCACACTTTAAAAAAATAAACAGATAAAAAATAAAATCAAAGTGTAAATTAAATGAAATATTCATGGAGTCGTTTCTGTGATTTTTTTCGCACACAGCCTGCAGAAATCATTTATATTTCGCATCCTTGTAGCGCGCCAATGCAGAATCTGACGACATTTTCAAATTTTGCAGCAACTTGTTTAGTTTCGCATTTTGTATTTCTTTTTTTTAACGTTTATTGAATTTAAAATCTCATTATCACCTCGAGGCATTCTTTGAATGCATTTGCCGCAGTAAATAAGATGAAATAAAGAAAGAGAGAAGCTGTAGATACTTATGATGATGTTGCATCGCTTGGACCTTGCTCCACCAAAGGAGCCAACCGGACTTGATCGATCGCACGGCCAACGCAACGCTTCGAATGCCTAATTATCGTAATTATTGCAAATTTACAAATTGATATGAAATTGATTAGCGACGTTCAGCCCGTGCAACGTGGAGGTTGCTGGGAATGTTCGAATGGATGGCGTTGTACATTGAACAGAAATCACTTGTTCAATTCGTTTGAAAGACGTTTAAGAGACGCATCCAGTTTTTGGTGCAGCATATATGACATTCTCTGCTTTAATAAATGCAGTGAGACAAATGAATGCGAATAATTAAGACGAAAGTGTTATTAAAGGCATATATAAATAAATTCAAAATAAAATGAAGTCATTTTACGCGTGATAAATGATAAACCATTTCAATTTGTCGAAATAGTTGCATTCACTTAATTTGTTGTTGCCGCAACGCTTGAAATGTTTATAGGCGGTAAACGATTTCATAAACGCGAAAATCAACAAGAAATTCTCATGTGAAAACAAATTTTTCAATTAAGCCATTAATTCAGTGGACACACACACACACGTACACATATACAAAGCATGTACATATGCAACAAATTTGTATCTACATACAGTATGTGCGCTTGTAAGTAGCCACATCATCATCATCATCATCATTGTCAGTAGTTGTGGCAGAGCAGCTTCATCGTCATTGCTCATGTCGCATTATTTTATTAAGCAACAACCATCTCCGTTTGCAATACTCCTCAACTCAACCGGGCCTCCCCTCAATCCACAACGCTCTCCATTGCCACAGCTGACCACCATTCAAAATGTGTTTGCACATACAGACAATCGCTCTTGGTCATGAATATATAAACTCACACTTGTAGTCAAAAAAATATACAATTGTTTGTATCTTTGTATCTGTTTGTCGTTGTCCATTGTGCGTTGTAGTCCCTCTGCTTCTCTTGCTCCATATCATGGTCCCTGTACCTTACTCTCTGTCGTTTGTTTGTTCATTTGTTTGACTTGTTTTGTGCACATTGTAAACTTGTCGTCACAAGTTTCGAAAAAGTTCCACTCAACAGATATTTTTCTGCATATGAATTTGTTTGAAATACACAGGAGGGTTGCTGATCAGACGAAAAAAAATATAGAAGCTATAGACGAGGCTCTGGACTATATAATACCCTGCACACATCACTTTCTTTCATAAAAAAGGCCTTCACAGTTTTGCTCAATTGAAACTAATTTCAAACTTAGTCGATATGAAATATCACTGCTTTAAAATTGTGGGATGTTATGAAATAAAACTTGTAACAGAATGACACATAGATTTACTTCGAGTTTAATTTTTTTATGTCTACTTAAAGTCAAAGATTATATACGCCCTGATAAGAAAGTCTCGATACCTGCCTAACTTAGTAGACTTAGTAGGAGATAGTTCTCCCTGGTAGTAATTAGGCAGATAAACACAAAATACGTTGACCAATATTTTCACTCATTAAAAATTCTTAAGCACTACTGACTTAAACAGCTTCTGTAACCAAACTAACTAACATAATTAAGAATCATAATTAGATTAAAATTAATTTAATAGCCGATACTTTCTTAACAGGGTGTATCCAAATTATTATTTTGTTGCTATATTATATATAATTTGACATTTCAACAAATTCTTTATACCCTGCATAAAACTATTTTTTGTATAGGGTATAACTTTGTAGTATTGTACAATGCACTATACAATAGATACAATTTACTGTTTTGTATCTTTTGTAAAATTTATCCAAAACGTGCAACTACAAATTGGTAATGCTTTAAGATTTTTTTGCTTAAATTTAATAGCACAGATACTCGAACAAGTTTGTTTGATGTACGAATATAGAGAAACTTCCAAAACTCAGTCTCTTTCTCTCCTAATAGCTCGACACTCTTTAAAAGTTCTTCGCAAAATAATGAACTAAAATGTTGAATATATCTTTAAGTATAGAAGGATATTTCTATTAATACTGAAGCACTGTGCTTCAACTACAACACATTAAGAAACTGACTCTTAGGATTGTTAATCTTTAAAACAACTGTTTTATGCAATTAGCACAAATATTTCATTCTGGACCGTTAAAATATAATAAAAAAAAAATATAATATTGGAAACCTAGCACGTGTCTCTCTTAATAAAAACCAAATTCCAAATTTTTTATTCTTCAAATACAAAAGATGCGCTGAACTGTGAACTTTCGGCCAATCAAAATGTGCCTTTGATCTCTGCATTAAATTTCCAGACAACACCAAATGGCTTAAAAAAAAAAAACAAAGTCAAGAAAAACTCGCGCACAGTTGGAGGTCATTCTTATGGACAACGAAGACTCAGAACGCTGATAAGGGTGCGCAAAGGGTAAGCTAGGTAGGGGATACACGGCGCAGTATGGCATGTGTTATTGTTCTAAGAGAACGCTCCAGTTATTGTTAAGAAAAAAAAAGCAAGAAAAACGAATGGGAACACATGCCCGTTGACATTAATGCAGCACTAACGCGAACTGAAACAATGCAAAGGGATGACCAAAACTGTTGGGATAAAAGGGAGTCTCAAATCGAGTCCAAACTTAGATGGTGCTGTCCGGAGCAACTACCGCGTGCGTTTTTTTTTTCTTAAGTATTAAGCATAACAATGGCAAATGCTTTTGAGAGCTTACTAAAAACGAAAGAAGGTTTCTTAATAGTCATCACTATATGGTAGAACTTTACTTCTGTTGCCTCACTTCAATTGGTGTTCTTCGGCAAAATTTGCATAGCAGTGCGCTTGGTGCTGCAGTTAAAAAAACAAAACTTCAACTCTAGACCACTTCTATTAGACTGAACTACAAATAAGGCCTGAACCCAAATTAACCTTTTGTTCTTCTATGCAATGCAAGCACTGAACGCGTTGATCTTGTTCGTGGACTAAGTCAGTCGCACCTATTTGTTGCTAAATAGCGCAAAAAGTGCGCACTCGATCTGATCTGTGCAAGCACCGACCCGGCAAAAGCCAGGCCATGGATGGCTTAATTAGGCGTGCGTGGCTGCCAACTCGAAGTCGTAGCTGGGATCGTGCACTGACCAGCAGTCGCTTGATTTTACTTGAGCGATTTTTTCGGTATTTTTACAAGCATGTTCTTTTTTTTCATTGAATTTTTTGCTTGCTTTGTTTGTTAATTTTTAGTGTCGCGTAATTGTTGTTTTCCTTTGAACTGCAGCGCCTGCAATTTGCTTATCGCCAACATCGATCGGCTGCCATTGCCATTGGCTTCTGTGTATTTAAACACTGCCACAATCCCCACCACCGCCTCCTTCTTCCTACAGTTTTCTTGTATCTAGATACATTGTATAATGCTGCTACTACTACTGACAGTGTCGTCTTAGTTGTTTGCTCGTCGACGACGTCGACATTGTCGCTGTTGTTGTCTTCATCGCGTACGTTTCAATTAATTAACATTCAACTGCACATGCGCGCATTCAATGCTCAATCGAATAACAACAACAACAACAACAAGAACCGCATTTAGCAACAACAACTACAAAAGCGGATACCGAAAATTGCTGATTGCGCCAGATAAACTCATTTACAGCGTTTAAATGCCACCGGCAGCGCACTCAACCAACACTTTCGGGCGGTCCGTCAACTACATTTGTATTTAAATAAACATCGTAGATACAACTAGAATGTACTCGGTTAGCTAAAATCACTCACTATTTCTCTATTGCGCATTTGTAGCTTTGCATTTAGTTTAGCTTTGCTCTTCAAAAATTTATGCAACAATTTTTGCTTAAAACGTTTTCTTCTTCATAGTCGTAGCAATCAAGTCGTCAGTTAGTTAGTTGCAGCATGAAACTTTGATTGAATGGCCAACAGACTGAGTGAGTGACTGACTGGCTGGCTGACAAACGAAAAGATCTTTATCCGAATTGAACACGTTTTAGTAGCAATACGAACAGCAATTGCAATTACAACAATAATAGCAAATTGTCATGTTGTATGCTTATGTTAACTGATCTGATGCTAATCGCAGTTGGCCAGTTACTAATTTATGCAAGCGACAGCAAAAGCAACTATTAAGCTGTAAAATGTATCTAATAGATACGAAATGAAAGCAATCAAGCCACACACATGCAAATGTTATTTATTATGAATGGAAGCGCGAAGTCGCACAAACAGAAAATACAATACAACAGCAGCAACTTATGAAAGTAAATCCTTATGGTAAACAATGCGCATAATATCCTGTAACAAGCTCATATGTATGTACAGTACATACGTGCAGATTATAAACGGAACAAGGAACAACTTAAAGTATCTTAATGATAAACAAACAAAACTTTTGCAATGCAATGAATCTGCTTGTGTGAGTGATGAAGGAAATGTAAGGGAGAGAAAGAAAAAGAAGGCGGGCGACAAAAAGAGAGAGAAAAAAAGATATATATAAAGCACGAAAAAGAAAAGTGCTTTAAGAAATGAGTATAGTCAATAAGCAAAAGTTAAACCTTAAACATTTGCTTAAATACTCTTCGGTCTTGCGCTTCACAACGTTGTACTTATTGATCCTTAAGTGAAATAGGTATTCGACATTAAACATAATAAAATAAAAATAAAATAATAATAATAATGATAACTGCCTTGCTCAGAAACATCCTAAAGTGATTAACTTTAGGACTAAAAGTTTGAATTAGATGAAAGCAATGATTTAATAAGGCACCAACCCCAAAAAAGAATATTTCCAGCCGAGGTGGGACTTAATAAGACTAAAAAGTTCTTCTTTTGTCACCAGTGTTTCCCTTGACCAAAAACAACTTTATTTCAAGGTGCTTGCAGTATAGATATCTGTCTATAATACTCTTTCACAAAGATCTTTCTTAGTTTGGGAAGTTAAAGCAATGTCAATTTACTACAATTTGGTATGATTTCCGCAATAATTCGTTCTAAATTAAGAGGTATTCATTCAATTAGACAGAAATTAGGCTCAGAAAGTTTCAACACAAACTAAATCAAATATTTAAATTCAAGTTTTTCTCTATTAAAACATATTTCTAGTTATTGGAGTATAAATAAATATATTGTGCTGTATTACAATAAGATTTTAAATTTATTATTAATTTTTCAATTGTTTAACTTCTTTGCAGTTGATTTGGAATAGTTTAAATCATATTTTTGCAGGTGCTCTGTTTTTAGTATTAAATAAAATTGTATACAAATCCAAAAGCAAACCGATTCACATGTCGTATACGTAATATTTTGCCTAGAAAAAGTTTTTCGTTACCATTTGAAAAATCTATTTTTATTCTTTTTATTTTTTACATTTTATTTCTTTATTTTCTTTTATTTTTTTATTGGCGGGATATATTTACATTGAAATTGCATGTTGACACGCAACAAAGACGAATAGAACAGGCAAATGGAGCGACAGACAGACGGCCAGACGGACGAATAGTTGAAAGAACGCAACATTTTGCACCAGTGTTGCCACCGTTGTTACTGCTGTTACATAGTTTCATAGTCTCCAGTGTCGTTGTTGCTTTTGCCTTATAAAGACTTCCTATTATGCTGCGGCACTGGAATAGTTCTGCACTATTTGTATTTGCTTCACATTTACTTTTAGTTATTGGCAAATAAACCGTCTAGGCGCGCGCAAAAAAAAAGTAAAATAAAATATGGTTTTATTATCAGCTGCAGAGATCTTGTTTGCCACTAATAACATGCAATTTCCAAGCGCAAACATATACATTTATGAACACATTTTGAGCATTGCGTTCTATCGTTCCTTCGTCCTTACGTACGTACGTTTACTCACTACTATAAGGTAATCAAGTTTGCTTTAGAAAGCAGGTGAAAACTATACAATTTGCTTGAACACCACAACCGGCGGGTGACTACCAATGAAATACAATACTAAATATGCGCGAGCGTCGCCAGTAGGTGTTGAAAATTAGTTAGCTGACTGTGAGATACAATATATTTATATTACAATGCGCGTTTAGTTATATTTTGGATTTATTGTTTGGATTGATATGGTTACCGAATCGATGTTTCAATATGTGGCGAATTTTGATTTACAGACAAAATTTGAGTTCAAGATACTTTTTAGAAGTTACAAGCTAAGGGTCCAAGCTACAATGTAAAGGACATAGGGTAGAAACTAAACGCGTTTATTTCATTTACTCTTAAGGCTACACTTTTATAGCAATTTTGAGACTTGGAAAAACATGTTGTGGCTTATTATGCAGCATTCACACACACCCCAGACTGTTTTCTCTTTAGCAAACACACAATCGCTTACTAGTACACTCTAAAAATGCAAATAAATATATATACCTACTTTTAAATCGCTTTAAATATATTCATTTCTTTGAAAAAATCTTCCAGATACTTTTGACTTTGCAATAAAATTGAAACAACTCATCTCCAATTTTATATCTTGTAGATCTTTTCTTTTCTTTACTAATTTCAAACCATTTATCTTGCTCACTTCAATTAAGCTTCAATCAACCTACTCATTTCTCACTTGTCGATAACTAAATAATCGAGGGCTAAAATTTATAAACTAGTTCAAACAGTTCGATCAGCAAGCAAAGATATTTTCCCAAAGCACAAATCTGCGCGCATTTTTAATCGCTTTGACATTTCTATTTGACCAACTGATGAAATTGAAATTATTTGCATAAATAAAAATCAATCGACGGAGGTTTCTCGCTGCAGACAGCAAAAAAAAAAAAAAAAAATGCGACGGTACGGCAAATGAATTAATGACGCGGATCATTATCGAAGCGTTCAATCAGTCTGAGCGATGCGAATTGAATTCAATCGAGCCTTAACACAGTTGAACGGTAAGTTGAGGTGCGAGCGAGCGTTTTATGCTAATTTACATGAGATCGCAATGCGGAGCGCAGAAAGTGGGGCAGTATTGGTAAAGATATATAATTGGTATTTATAAAATTAAATTGAAATGCGATATAGTAATTGATTATGCTTTAATTAAAATCGTTTAAAAATTAATTATTGTCATTATTCAATTCAGCATTGCAATGCGTATGAACGAGCGTATGTTGTAGCTGTTATGTGTGGGCAGATGTTAAATTGGCTGATTCAGTTGCCTGTCTCACATTTGTCTGCTGCTAAACTGCTGCTATCGACAGCACATAGAATAGTTGGTGCAATTTTTCGGCTTCATAGACAATGTTGCCAACAATAAAACAAGCAGCAGCAGCTTCATCTATCTGCACTGCAACTTGCTGTGGGCGCCAGCGGCGAGTATCTAGATACTTTTGTTTGTTTGTTTTGGTTTGAATGCTGTTGCTGCTGCCGCACACTATGCCACTGACTCATGCAGATGCACTTCGATTATACACTCAGATGCATTGCATTGCGAGTATTTTGCTGTTGCTATTGTTGCTGCTGCTGCTGTTGTATTTTGTTAGAGATTATCGCCGACAGGTGACAATGACAGCTTCATTATAAAGCAATTAGTGTGGATGTCGTTTTGATAGTATGTATGAATTAATTTTTAATTGTAAGTGCACACAAAATGCGCATATGAGTGAAATGGAGATACTTCGCATAACTAAGTTTCTGCATGTATTTATATTTGTAGCAATGATGCCACTGCCAATCCTTAAATCAACCCACACACTCACGCACGCAGTCACTCAAATTCAAAATGACTTTCGTTCCACACTGCACATCATTGCGTTTTGCATATTTGATGTCTAATGCAACAGATACTTTCCGAGCTTCGTTTGCATACGCTTCTTCGACTGCTCGTTCGACTTCTGCACTCGAGGTGTCTTACATTTGCTTCTGTGGTTGTTATTCAATATTACAGCATGTTATACAGCATGGAAATCTAACATAAATATTGTAGATACTACATACATACATATATGTACGAGTACTCTACTCGTATGTAAACGATATGCTAGAAAAATGTCAGTCAAACTGTCGCTTCCAACACACGCTGCAACAACAACAAAACAACAACCACAAACATCAAGTCTACTGCATTTAGTCACTTGAAGCTTATATTGAAAATTGTATTTTTTGCATATATTTTGTATATTCTACAGATACTTTTTTGCTGCTCTCTCGTCAGAGCGCGTTTTGTAGGTAGTTGCATGTAACTGCATTTAGTATCTCGTACTCGTATCGCTTCGTCGTACTGGAGCACTAAACAAAACAGCGCCGGCACCCATTGAAACTAGAACCAGCTGTGATGCTTGAGCGTAAAGCGCAAAAAATAAACACATTTATGGAAATTTATTCATAGAACTTATGAAAACGCTCACTTGCTGTATCAGCTTCCCCTGCATCGCATTTGGCTGCTCTCTAGATATCATGCAACAGTACAGCGAACGGCCGAGCGGACAGACGGACGGACGGACGGACGTGGAGCGATGTCAGTTAACTTCGGTGCCGCAATATGCAAGCTTCTATTACAACGTCGCACGTCGTGTCATCCTGGCTTAGTTTCTAAAACAGTTGGCGATTCTTTTCGATTACACACATGTATCTAATACGCGTGCCTGGTATACTGTTCGAAGCTCTCCGTCCGCACGAGCTGCCATCCTGCAGCCTTGGTATATCAAATCAGTGCACGATACGCACTCAACTCATTGCTTGATAAAATAATTGTTTTTCTTACTTTCATTGTAGCTTTGCAAATTGTTTTTCCTCAATGAAAGTGTGAGTCAGGTAAAGTGAATCGCTCAGCAATGCTGTTCCACTATTTATTCCCATGCACTTGAGTAAAGCATTCAGTTTATTAAGGTAGAAGCTATCACATATTTTAGTATTAATGCGGCAAAATAGTATAGAAAATATGTAAGAAACTTTAATTTTTACCAGCGCAAATAATTTGATTGACCAAAAAAATAAATATGCAACCTGTTAGAGATGCACAAGCATAAATCTGCAACACCATTTTGTTACGATGGATTACAGCATCTATTTCTCACCATCATTTGCTTAGCGATCTCAAAAATTTCATTCACAGTTGTGTCGAAAATAAACTTTGCTATTTGAAGTGCTATTGAAGTGTGCTATGTAGCTATTCAATGCGCACAGCACATAGCACAATAGAAGTTTAAAGCGCCGTTACTGCTGCCAGAATAGTTTCACTTTGAACTGCATTATGTGAACAAGTCTGCGCATAAGAGCACGTGTCAAGGATGACTTGTAGATATTCGAATGATGCGGCTAGTATAGATATATTATACAGAATAGTATTGTCAAGTTTCGACAGGTTTTGTATAGTTTAAAACGTCGATGTTGATTTTTAGGTTCGTTTTCGCTAAAGTGGCTAACATTCCACATGGAATACCTAAATGTTACATGTTTTAATGGAGATATTACTTTGTTACACATATTATTACGTATTCATAAAACAAAATATATTCGCATATAAAACAAGTTAAATTTCGCATGCAATTAACTTTTGCTCCGCTGTCGGTTTTGTTGCGGCTGTTGCAGCTGCCACCAGTCCCTGGTGTTGTTATTGTTGTTGCTGCTGTTGCTGTTGCAATTAATTTAATTGTTATTTTGTATAAATACTTAACGCCATGCTACATCATTATTAAAACATATTACAATATACACAACTACATATGTACACACGAGTGCTATGTAGATGTGTAGATGGATGCATATTAAAATTCAGATAGTCAAACAAAACGCACAATTATGGACACATATTTTCATTTTCATGCCACACACAAACAAAATGGACTCAATAGATTCATGAAAATAAAAATGAAAATATTTGCAAAAAAAAAATGTATTATGAGAGCGAAGAACGAGCGAAAAAATGATTTATTGCATTTGCAATCATGTGCGAACGCGTGTGTTTGAATGTGTTGGTGTAGCTGTGTTTGTTTGTATGCTCGGTTGACAATTCATGAAGATGTTATTGTACTAGTTGCTCCCAATGTTATATCTGTTTAACATATAAATCGCTCATACGCTAATTATTGCATCGCTCAGATACAAAAGTATCTCTCACTTTTGCTCTATATATCTATCACTTTTTGCAATGCCTCTTCTTTGGAAGCTATTAATTATTTTTAACAAATACTCAAAGTAACTGCAATAATTATTGTTATTAATAATTTTTTTTCTTTCTGTTTTTGTTGCTACTTGCTTGTTTATTGACCCGTAAGTATTTAAGTTGCCATTTCGCGCGATTACAAACTAATTTGTTCAGTAAAACGTGATGCTTGTCGAGCGCGAAGATTTATGAACTGTTTTAATGATCTAATTAAATTGCAGCTGATTCTGTTCGTATTACTATAAAGCCGACTCAATGCTGATCCGTTGATGTTGATACTAATGTTGATGATGAATATTATGACTGCCGTTTTGTATTGTTGTTGTTGTTGCTGTTATTATCGTTCATATGCATTTATAATTAATTATGATGCATATCGCATGGATTGTGATTGCTTCTGTCTATCTATTCGATGTAATTTTATATGTTCATAGCTGTTGTTGTTGTTGTTGTTGCAGTCGCTGTCGGTGTGTTTTGAGTTATCGACATTTATGCAAATTGAATATTTATTTTTCCACACACTCTGTTAATAACGTGTCTATCATATTCGGAATTTTATCTAAACGTTTAGTATATTAAGTGGATTTGTAATTGATTCTTCGCTGGCTGATGTACTTCGCAATTTGTAGTCAAAAGAAAATTATACTTAATAAAATTAATTAAATTGAAAACCAAGAAGTGTGGCTTAATATAACACTAGACTACATTTGAGCTATATAAAGACTAATGCCTAGTGAACAGATATATAAACTACGATTATTGAAAAAGACAATATTCTAGAATAACTTTAAAGCGTTTAAAAATCGTGCCGAATGGTTGGCATTACACAATAGTCAAAAGTTTCAAGAAAATTTTCTTGCTTACCCTTATAGAATATAATACAAGGAAGCCCTGAAAATTAGCTTTTACTTCAATGACAGAGGTTGGTGTCACACCATGTGAACTTTGCTATTATAAGAATCGTTTAATTGTTTTAAGAACAATATGTATTAGAAATGGAAAGCAAAGTTCAAAGTATGAAGAACAAAGTTTATGTTTCTATGTGCTTTAGTTGTATTATATATCTGTGACGATCTTAACCTAAATGTCACGTATTATGTATAGTAAAAATAGACAATTCGCAGATACTCGAAAGTGTTAGTGCTTGTGTGTTCGTTGAAATTTATAAAATACGGCAATGATATTATTTTCTACTCGTCTTTGTACAAAATTAGAAAAGTGTTGCTTTTCCAAGTAATTTAAAGTTCGATCATGCAATTGTTAGCATATTTAATTGTATATTCAAAAATAAGAATCTATTAAAATAATGTAAAGGACATAAAAAGCATCCTAATTCATGGCTTCGATTATTGCTCTTATTTTTCTTGTCTACCATGATCTCCTTTCTCTCCAAGTATGTGCTCTCTTTTATCGCTGAATGATTTCGCTTTTAATAGAGTGTTTTAGAAGCTTTAAACCTTTTTAAAAAACAAAACATTCTTTGCATACAATTTTTCGAATTATTGACCGACGTCTTGCAGAAATAAGTGTCGGTAATTCCATAACTATTCTCTGCGCGCCTTTCCCCCAATAAATAGTAATTGAGATCTAAATTTTATAAATAGACTATTCAAGGATGAAGATTTACTTGATAATATATTTTTATACTAGCTGAACTCCGTCCGCTTCGCACGCGATCATTAAAGCCAAACTGTTCACACTTGTCACATGAATCCAATGAATCCTACTGATCCCATTACCTCGTATATCAAATTTAATCGCTGTACTTCAAACGGATGCTACGATATGACCAATTTTGATTATCGATTATCGCTATGGATGCGGGGCATAACTCTCTCTAGTTTCGACCAAACTTAATAGGAATAGTTTTTCCGATTCTATTGGCAAGTGTATCAAAATTCATTGCTGATCCTCAAACGGATACAAAGATATGACGGGAATCGACCACTCCAATTTTTTAACAAAAAAAACCTTTGTTCTTTTACAACATTCCATCTATTTCTATATCAAAATTCATACAAATTGCTTCAGCGGTTTAGGCGTGATGCGCGCACAAACTAGAATTTTTCTACGATTTCATTATATGTTTTAGTATGAATATTTTTTCATATATTTTTACGTAGTCAGCATTTAAACTATACCAAGTACATAGACTATAGGAAAGCCAATGTGTTCGTTCTAAGATAATTGGTGGAAAAGGATGAAGTATGCCAGAATATTAATATACAGTCTAAATGGTTTGCAACAATTGTAATTCAACAAAAAATAATTAACTTAAATGGTTTCATAAATATTATATTTTGCAATCTTTGCAAAAAATTGGCAATGTTCTAAATTTCACAGACTACGGAACATATAACGAATGGCTTCAATTAAAACTAAACTTTGCTCTAGAACTCCCGTCTATCGAATTTATCTGCATAGTTGTAATATATGAAAATATTCTACTTATTTAAATTTTAAATCATAATATTTCAAAGGATCTTACCTTAGTTTGTGATTGTTTAGTGTCTATTATAAACTTCGTTTTTCTTTAAATTTATTTTTTGGTAGATCTTGCTTATGCTTCGTATATAAAAAATCGGTGCCCAAAATATATATATAGGTATATATGTATGATTTGTGTATAGGTAGATAGATATAGTTGTTGCTCTCTATTTTTTTTTTACTTATCAATAATTTTAATTTATATATTTACAATTTGACGTTGTGTTTATTTTTGTTTGTTTTGCGTGTTGCGTGGATTGGTTGGTTGCTTAATTTGTTGGTTTCTTTTACACTTAAATTAATTTAATATCACAATTTCTTTATAAACGTAGACGTTTGCAAATTTACACACTTTATGCACTTAGAATTATTTATTTTAAAATTAAACTTTCTATTATTTATATATTTTATATTTACAATTTAAACGACAGATCACAAGCTTATTTACACGTATTTATTATTATTTATATGGAAATTAATTGATACAGTTAGATCGACTGGAACTGAAGTAGATATATATATATATATAATATATTTTGGATCTTTTTTTGTTTTGCTTTTTTTAACGTGTATTAGGGACACGAACAATGCGCCAAGGCAAAGTATAAGTTCAATTCACTTTGAGTTTTTTGTAGAGTTCTGCTTGGTTTTGTATGATTTTTGTATTTCAGTATGTTTCTAAGGTTCTTGTAGCTTCTTAACAATTCTTGTTGTAGTTTTTGTTGTAGCAAACGATATAAAAGCAAAATCAAAATGCGCACAACGATGATAATGACGACGACGATGACAATAAGAATGAGAAACGAGGAAAGTACAAGAAGGAGACGCAAACGCAAATAATTTCGATGTTGACGCGTCGATTTTCGTTTTCTACCCATAAACAAAATCTTGAATTTGCCGATTTGACGATTTCGAATCAATGAAGCAGCACTAGCAATGATTATTATTTTTATATATTTTATATTGAATTCAAATACGAGTTCTTCGTTTTTTTTGCAGGCGGTTATCAGCAAAGCTTATCGCAAATATGCGCTGATGCTGCGTTAATTTAAAAATCAACGAAATTTCGGGTGGCAGTAGTATATTAAATTATTGTATTTCTTTTTTTTTATTTTTTAATATAAGTCTAGGCCGAACACAATGATTGCGTTGCTTAATTTCAATATCTCAACGAGACGTCAAGTGTTGCTGACACTTTTGCTGGCGCGGCGAGGACGTTCACGTTCGCGTACACATTGACGGTGATAAGCGCACACAGAATTTAATTTGGAAATTATTTTCAAACGAAAAATTTCACTCTCATTTATTAAAAAAAAAAAAATATAACAGAAAATATTTTTTTTTCTTTTCACAACTTTTGCCGCCAACTATTTTACACAAGTTTTTGTGCTCGTATCACGACAAACAAAATTTTCTACGTATTTTCCATGTCATTTTGCGATGGCTTTAGTTTTTTCACTCGTTTTTCACTTAAGCGCCAAAAATGAATCAGAATTTTCCTGGCTTTTCAAGCGTACGAAGGAGAAATCCTTTTTTGTGCGCTTTTTATAGCGGCGCATGCAAAATCGCTTATGTCACTATTATTTGCCTGCTGTTGTTATTGTTATTGTTTTTGTTGTTGTTGTTTCTGTTCTTGCGTCCTGTTGACAGCACAACAACACTAAATGCGAAATGGAGCAGGAATTCTGAACACATATGCACACAAATACGAAAGTCACGAAGATACTCAGGCAAAAATAGCTTTAAAAAATTCCTTAAGCGGCATAAAAAGTTCAAAACAAATCTCCAAAAATATTTTTGTTGGTTTCTATATGTATTTTATGTTTTATATTATTTATTTTATTTCCTTTTACGAGTTCTCTATTTTTATTTTCTGCTTTGAAAAATTACGAATGAAAACGGCAAACGAAAAAAATGCGCGCGAACGAGAATAAGACGGCGAGCGACGGCACGTCTATTTTGCACCACGTTCATTCAGTAACAACAGTGAACGATTTTTTTTCAATCGAAAAAGTATCTCAATGAGCCAGCCAACGCTCAGCTCAGATACATTCCAATAAATCTATTTAACATGTTGCGAGCAACATACAGCAAATGCACGTTAGCAACATTGTTGCTCTCTCGTTTGTATGGTTGAGCTGGAGAACAAACAACACAGAAACAAAAACAGCAACAACAGCAGCAGCAGCTGATTCGTAGCGCATATGAGTGAGTGAGTACAACACAAATAGTGAGACAGAGCGAGCGAGAGTAGTAATAAAAAAATGATAAATGGCGGAAATGTATTTTGTAAACAAGTTGCAGCAACAATAAAGAAACTAAATGGGAAATTGTTTAAAAGATAATTAAAAAAATAAATAAAAAATAAATAAAAAATAAATAATAATACAAAATTCTATAAGTAACATAAATATTTACTATGGAAAATAGGTTCATATTTCTACATTATGGAACTATTTCCATAGGCGCACACGTCATTAATATAGATGTTGATAGATGTAAAACTAATTTAAGCATAATTTGAACACAAAATGCGGTGGATTATGAACACAGCCTTTGCAGTGCAACTGTGTTTTAAAAAGGTTCAGTGCAACGAAATACACATGCGTCCCCCATTTTAGTGGTTTTTTATAACATTTTGGTTGTTGTTGTAAGGAAAGCTAGGATAGTTAAAAATGGTGAATTAACAACACAGTCACAATTAATAACACAGCCAACATATTTTAAATGAAAAAAAATCTATTTTAAGTTAAAGCATTTTTTTATTACAGAGAAATCATTTTATTTAATTATTTAATTTTTACGATTTTATTAGAGTATTCAAAGCCTGGTTAAGTCTAAATCATATAAGTGACAGTGTATTCTGAAGTCGTTATTGTTTATTTTTTTTTCTGTCAGACTCTTCTCAAGCTTCTCTGCGGTTTATACCGTGTCCAAGATATCTTATTGAGTCACTATGATGCATTTGCATGTTATTGTTCCAACTCCATAATTTCAATTGAGACACTCCTACTGATCTTTCCTTAGATGTATAGCTGCCTGGTTGTTCCACTTGACTGGGTGAACATCAATAAAGTCTTTTTAAAATGAGCTGATAATCATATTAACTATTCAATGACTCTATTCAGAAGATTGACACATATATTGAATAAGTTATCTGAAGTCTAAATATCCGAACTTGTCGGCTGTATTACTTATTGTCTCTAAGTTCTTATTGCACATATATATAGCCAGGCAAACGAACATATGGATATGTCTATATCGACTCGATTTTTTATGCTTTTTAAGAATTTATATATAATTTATGGAGCCAGATTCGCCTCCTTCTGCCTGTTATATACAATTGCACATAACTTGAACTAATCTTAGTTTAATGCAATTCAAACTAATTTAGAATATTATTCCGGGAAAGATTGATGAGGTCTTTTTATATTTTTTTAGATTATTCCTTTCGGATTTCAAGTTGCTACAAACGTAAAAATAAAAAAATATTCTTAAGTTTACATATTAAAAAAATGTGAGATTTGTGTACTTGTCGATATGATCCACTTGTGGAAACTGAACTTTTCTTAAATAAATAAAACATTCGCAGATAGACATAGCTTGTAAAGCTGATCAAGAATATATATGTATACTTCTCCGATATACATATATGCATTTTCTCTTATGCCTTCTTCTAAATGTTTCAAACTTCGTTTTTAAATTAATATACCATGTACACTTCGTGTGAAAATAGTAAAATAATTTGAAAAAATCATCTTTAACGCCAATTTATTTCAAGTTGTATTAGATTCCAATTAGAAAGAAATACGTAAGTTCGTCAACAAAGCTGCAGAGTAACATGTTTCAGACTCAGACGGGAATTACTGCACAGACAACATTTGTTGCTAAGCATATAACAGCAACAAACATGTTGCTGGAGTATTGTGAAATGTTGCACAGAGAACAAGAGATGATGGATGAACTATTTACTTTTTGAATTGTGAATATTTTGAATGAAGTTTCAATTGACTTCTTATCTTCTTCTTATATACATCGAATATCAAGAAATAAAGTAACTCATTTTAAAAATTATTTTTAAAATTCAATGAAAAATACAAAATAGCTAAGATTTTTGTTAAAAAAAGAGCAACAACAAAAAGGTCTTACCGCTAATATGCATCTCAATTGAATTCAGTATTTTACCGACAATTGTCGCTATGAATATTTTATGATTTTATTATTATTGTTTTTTCTGTATATTGAAATATGGTTAGCCTTTCTCTTTCACACCCTTCCGGTTGCTCTTCTGCATGAATTGTTGATTTTTCGTTAAAAAAAATTGAATTGAAAACCCTCTGCATGCATCTTTCGTTTTTTGATACCCTTCATGCAAAGTGGAATGAAGACTAATGGCAACTTGTTTAAAAGTTTGTAACGCATTAAAGGAAACTTCATAGACACAAATAAATTGGTAAAATGAGTCTTAATTTTTCTGATTCGACAAGTTCTAAGCGGAACTAAAGCACTCTGGATTAGATTCAATATTTACATTTGCCGATTCGTTGAATGGCAAAAAAAATGTACGAGGTCGAGGCAAAGTTTTTATAGCGCCTGCTTTTTTCAGCCACGCTTTTATACAGGCACATCCACACACAAAATACAGTTTTAAACTCCGCATATCCAACTTGGAACATGATGCTAAATGAACCCCGTGTTTTACAGTAGTTTCTACAGGATTATTTGTATTAACAAGCAGCCAAAATTTCATATAATCATATTGTACAAACCAAGCTCAGATCTTGACATACTATCATATAATGTTTGTGAAAAGTATTAAGGATTCGGATACACCAAATCAAAAACTCATTTTTCTTATATCTTCTATGAGAATTGAACTTGATTTTCGTTTGTCGCTGAAACAACAACAATGAAAACTGCGGTACCGGCAAAAATAAAAAACCAACAACATAATCATAAAATTACCGTCATGCATATGAAATACAAATACTCTTAGTACATTGAAGCGCACGCAACAGACTCAAGCGAACCAAACGAATAGATTTTTTTGTTTTGTTTAAAGATTTATTGCTTTTGGCGGCGCAATTGTTGTTGCTGCTGCTGCTGCTGTTTGCAGTGTTTGCCGAACAAGCTGAGAAAAAAAAATAGAAATAAAAATCTCCCATATACAAAGTAGTAAAAAGTTGAGTTTCAATTGAAAGTGAAAAGCGTGGAAACGTGTAAGTCATCGAGAGTGTTGACGCGGTCAGCAAACGCCGGCAGCAACGGCGGCTGCAGACATTAAAGGCTGCAGGAGCGATTAAGGATCAAGAATGGCTTCATTATGCACGGCTATATGAAATGGAAAAAGTTGAATCATTCGACGCTGGACGCTTGGAATGATTTGATATTCATGGCATTCATTTCTCAGTCTGTCTTTTTCCTACACTATGCATCCGTCTCTGTCACACACGCGCGGCTTTTGTTTTGCATATTAAAGAATTAATTGCGTGAAGCAATAAATTTTATTTTTATAAACGTTTTTTGTTGATTAAAAAATAAAATAATTGTTGTTAGTTTGATAACTCAATTCGGTTGAGTAAAGCAAACAGTTGCACTTCGTTTTAATTACTAAAACCAAAAGAGAACAGTTTGTACTTTTTTCTCGCTCATTAAACGCCATTAAAAGCGGAGATTTCAAAATCACTTTCTATTGACTGCGACAAAAGGCATTGGCAGGCAGCGGCGTTAATTTAATTTATTTCGGCATCTGTTTCAAACACATTTAACATCCATTAAGTAAGGCAGCAATTCTCTTAATTGCACTCACTTACTTGACTTGCTAGGCCAACAAACCACTGCACAGGAACACATCCGTTGCTCCTTTGTGGTGCACCCTAAATGCAGTGCTCAGCCTTCCAGTTGCCGTAGTCAAGTCGAGCTGAAGCGATTTCCCTGAGTGACATTGCGTCATTAGCAGAAGTGCTTGCCATGTCTGTCCGGATGTCTGCCCGTTGCTCGCTCCACGCTTAGAAGTACGCCGGATACGGGCATTGGCATAGACGTTGACGTCAACTGCTGCCAAACTGGAAATCATGGCATCCGACAAAAAGGAAAGACAATGACCAACATATCAAAAACAATTCTCGCAAATCCGTTGAATTGAAATTTCAATTTTTTTTCCTTCCCATTTGCCTTCTTTACACACATGCTCACAGATACAAATACAACGTTAGCAAAAAAGTGGCAAAATCAGAATTGGAGAATGTTAAATTTGTGCGTTTGTCCTTCGCATGTCCTGACCAGCATCATCGCCATCATCATCATCAGCATCATCATCACGAGCCGAACAGTGGTCGCCCTATGAAATTAGAACCTCCCATGCACTAATGGGCATTTGCACGCGGCACACACACAGACACATTTGTTCCTGTATACGGGCACATTGAAACACATACACGCCAAAAGGCAGTCAGGCAGACGGACAAGCGTGCGGACGGACAGACACAAAAGATATTCCAAACTCCCATATCCGCACACATTCCGAATCGCATATGAGTATTGAACGACGAAATGAAACGCACATAAATCAAAATGGCCGGACAACAGGACAGACAGACAGTCCGTGGACGGGTGGACGAGAGGACAGACCCGCTCGGTTAGACTGACAGCCGAGCCGAAGAGAACTGAGCGCCCAAGCTGAACTCAACTCAACTCAACTTTAGTGAGAGCTGAAGCTGAACAGAAAAGTGGCAGCGGCTGAAACAACGACATCAGTTTGCCGGGGGCGAGAGCGGCGTCCAGGCAAACGGGAAATGAAACCAGAAAGGGAAAGGAAACGCAACAAAACGAACTCTATGCTGAAGGAAGGGTAGCTGCTCCGGCTGCTGTGCTGATGGACTGATCTGACTAACGTTACGTTAACGGGTATCGGCAAGCAGCGCTCGCTGAAGGCAAAGTGAAGTCGAATGAGAAGGGTAGGGCAGGGTAGCAGGCGGCGAGTGGCAAAAACATGGCTGAGCTGAATGAGCGACGCTGGCGAACAACACAAATGAAATGACGACGGGTTGACTGCCTGTCAAAAGAACAAACATGGGCGCACCGCATCGCAGAGCAGCAGGAGCTGAGCTGGAGCAGCGGCAGCAGGCGGCCAGATACAGCCGCCACTGCCACTCGTCGTTGTAGTCATAGTCACCAGAGAGAATCAGGAGTCATAGTCACCGTCATTGCCGTCATCATCATCAGCAGCAGCCGCCATGAGCTTTGGTTGCCGCCATAGGAAATCAAATGAAATGAAATGCACACATGACGAAACAAAAGCAGAAGCTAAGGCAAAGCAAAAGTCACCAGCCGACACCCAACTCCAACGCCAACAGCACCACCGACACAAATTCAAATTCAAAAAACCGAAAAGCAAAACCAGCACAAAATGAAATAGCAGCGGGTGTAAAAGTGCGACAATCCAAAAAAAAAAAAAAAACCAAAGTCAAAGCCAAACAAAAAAGAATGAAGAAGAGTATTATCAACGAAATAGTCCCAAACAGCGCATAAAAGTTCTAGAGCGAAAGGCAGGAAACCAGCAGCCGTCATCGCAATCATCACCAGAAGTAACAGTCAGTCCAGTCAGTCAGTTAAACTTGCCCAAAAAGTTTCTGACGCGGATAAACGGCTGTTTAGTGTATGTACGCTCCTTTAAATGTTTTTCTCTCGCACTCAAAACTTATAGATATGCATAATGTATATGCCCTGCCAATTATTGGAAGTGCATATTCAGTCCAAAATGATAAATACAGTAGAGAATGATAACTCAGTCTACAAATTCTTAAATTATTTCATAGAAGATTTATGTGAAAACGCTCAAGCCAAATAGATATTTATTTTAGACTAGTCTATCCTGGACCATGGAAAAAGCCCTTCAGCATTGGATTCATACACACCAATCAGTCTGTTTTCAACCGTTGCAAAGCTTTTCGAGAGGTGTCTCCTAAAGAAAATACTTGCAATGAAGAAAGTCAGGAGGTGGATACCACCCTTTCAGTTTAAATTCCGTAAGTCCCATGGAACGCCGGAAACTTTATTCTTAACGGATATCAATCCAAAGAGTACGTTTGGCGGTTAGGGATTAATCTGGACAATTGCGTCAGAATGACCCACTCGCTGCGCAGAGATGACTGACCGGGTTATACATTCAGGATCAGCTTCTGGATCATAAGACTGGGCATGAATACCTGGGGGTGTATCTGGATACGTAAGTAAGTAAGAAAAGATACGTAAACTGGGTTGGCTTTTAAACAGTAGAAACAAACAAGCTGGCGCTACGGAATGCAAGTAAGTATATGGCATTACTGCTAATTCTCCAAACTTCTCTGACGAACCTTGGTACATGAGAACGTACATACTTGAATGGGACTTAAATGTTCCCTAAATTGGAGAGTCTTGCCATTTTTTATTTATGGAGGGAATAAGTCTACAAAATTCGAATATGTACATTTTTTTTCATAATAAATTTTATTTTTCATTGGCTTTGATGACTTCTGATGGCTTCTAAGCTCACACTCGCCCAAATTAATAATATTGAAAATCGCTGGATTACTTGATCCCACACATTGTACTTATAAACATAACTTTGGTTCACTTTGTATTGTGTCTTATAAAATTTTGAGTTACTTTCCTTTCCTCTACCAAATGTCACACCACCACAACTTTCTTCGATGGAGAAACATTTTATGAGGGTTGTTCTACAAATAAGAAAAAATTACACTTAATAGCTATCACAATTATAAAATGTATCTACTTAATTAGTGGAACACCTGATTATGGAAATGTTCCCTTCGAACTACAACGAAACGCTTTTAGCTAAATAGTTGCATAAGATGACGGCATGTTTCAAACGAAAAAAAAAAGAAGAAAATTTGGCCCTGGCAGAAACGCCCCGCACAAAAAAACTGACAACTGTAGAAACAAAAAAAAAAAAACAAAAACTGTCGAAATGAAAATTGAAATGTTTCCAGAACGAAATGAGGAGCCACGCTTCGACATGTTTTTCTGTGTTGCGCCTATGAACAAGGACAATGATATTATGTACTGGGCGAGTACTGAGAACAGCGCTAAGGGCGTCGTAGGTGAGTGAAAAAGTGTTTGCAACGCACATGTTGCAATCTAAAAGGACAACAGGCTGCAACAACTGATACAAATGAAACAGTGGATAGAAGAGTAGATCAGCCTCGGTTGCAAAGAAAAAATAGAAAAGATATTTGAAAAGTGTTGGAAATGTGAAAAACTGTACAGCACTTTTGTATGTTTCGATTTTTTTTTTCTATTTTACAAAAATTTCAATTTTGGAAACGTGTTCCGGTCTGTGTTGTGTATTTTTCGTTTTTGTTTTTTCGGCATTTCGAGGGTAAAATGCAAAACACTTGGCAGTTGCTTTGACTTGTCTTCTGCTGATACGCATGCCAGCCGCTTTTCTTTTTTTAAGGCTTCAACTTACATGTATATGTATGTGT
Source organism: Leucophenga maculata (assembly GCA_035044805.1). Lineage (NCBI taxonomy): Eukaryota > Metazoa > Arthropoda > Insecta > Diptera > Drosophilidae > Leucophenga > Leucophenga maculata. The sequence goes on from JAWNNP010003097.1 coordinate 64,204, forward strand.
TAGATTTAGGCAGTGACACACACACACATACACACTAAAAACAGTAAAAACACCCCCGGACAATGACGGATGACTGCTGTCATTATGGCGCAGCGCTGTGCAGCTCAGCTCAGCTCGAGAAAAGTGTCTAAAATTGTGCTGGGCTGTCAGTCAGTCAGCGCATCAGCCATCAACGGAAGCGGCAGCCATGCGCCACTTGACTACATAACACATATGTGCGAATGAGATAGAGTTAGCTATAGGGTGACTGAGTAAATGAACAAGCTGCGTAGGCGGACTGATTTTTACTTTTATTTTATTTTTTTTTTCACTTGCATTCTGCTGGATTGATTGCTTTCAAAATGGATAAAACTTTTCTTCATTGCAGCAAATTTTCAAAATGGATGCTGTGCGAGATTTTTTGCGCTTGAAATTCGAATTTGAAATTGTCATAGAACTAGAAACGCGATGCAGACAGGCGGAACTCGACATTGTCGTTGTTCTCGTCCTCGTCGTAGTCACAGTTGCCTGCGTATGCAAATAGGAAAACTTGGCTTCATTTCCGCGACATGCACATTGATTAATATTCATAAATATCCTGCGCGCGTGCGACATAATTGGAAGGAGTTGTCAGGCGCTGAATAAGAAACTTAGATATACATATAGTATGAATGCAAGATAGAGAGAGAGAGGAAGAGAGAGAGAGAGAGAGGGAGATTTGAAGTCTATGATTATGTATGCTGCTGCTTATTGTCGACAAGTTGCGCGGCTTATTTCAATGGCTTCCACAAAGGTAAGAAGATTTTTTTTTCATTACAGAGAGAGGGCGACGGTTTGCAGCAAGAGTAACTCAAGTCAAAAGCACAACCGGAAAATGGAAAATGTTAATTGTTGCGTTGTGGAAACGCATTCACAAGACGCACTCAAGTTGAAAGTGTAGAAATTTAAAACAAAAAAAAAAGTAAATGAATGATAACAATGGTCAAAACGAAGCTGAAATACCCTGCGATCGAAAACAATTGGTTTTTTGTTAATTTAAGATTCATCGAACTTATTCCTATTTCAGAACAGTTAACTCTGGCATAGATGTTATATATATCTTCAATAGAGACGTTTAAACTGATAATGGTGTGTCAAGGATCTATATGATATTGTGTCCCATTCTGAACTATTTTCTTAGAAGGATTATTATTAACTAAGAGTCGACATTGTTTATATATATTTATCATTCATGATAAAGCTCCTTTATCCAATATGTGTTCTGGTAAAGATAAACAAAACAAAAAGAGTGACAGGCGGAAATCGCTGGATTGATTCGTTTATGGTCATCAACACCTTCTACATACGTTACAAACGTCCAGCAAAAGTGATAGCACCCTACAAACACTACATGTAAAGCGAATAAAATTGTAAAATAGAAAAAATTATTCGAATTCTTTGTTTTTTTTTATATGTGTAACTGTTGCGACCAACAGGCAACATTTTTTTGTTTTAGTTGAAAAAATTTGAAATGTCTGATTAAAAAAAAAAAAAAGGAAAATTATATGCAGTGCGTAAACGTGCCAATGCCGAGGGGATCGTCTTTAAATTTCAAAAAATTATTCATGAGTGTCTGGCGGGCTATCTGAAGCATCCGTTAGATATTTTTTTTCTTAAATATCTTCATGCTCCAATTTTATTTTAGTTTTTACTCATTTGTTGCACATGAAAACGAACTGTTTTAATAATATTTAAATTGTTGGCTTTAAACTTTAATAACTTAAAATATTTACCCATATTTTCAATATTAAGTTGTGCAACATACCTGAAATGAAATGAAAAAAAAATAGAATTTAATATTTTGCTTAGCTTTAATTTGTACATTTATTTTATTTCCAACAATTGCCAAAATATCTTCAGAGACAGCTTCATTGTGTTCAGGCGCTAAAAAGCAATGCACTTAAAAATTCGTCACACGCTCGCATCGGTCGACTGAAATACGGAAATTAAATTTGCCTCCGCGCCCGCCCCATTCACAGCCACACCCACTCGAATGCATTAGCGCAATGTCGATTGGCATTGTTGCCGATTGAGCGAACACGCATTTCAGTAAAGGAAATTGCGCTTTTCGGTTGCTGCCCAGTGCTGTCTTCCGTTGCCTCCGCCCTCTGAACTAAATTCGAGAACAGACATACAACGCTACAATCAAATCAAACATTAAATACTTCACTCAAGACAACTGCCTACAAAGAATTTTTTTCTTAGCAACATTTCTCCCCTAAATGAAAAGTCGTCGTCGTCGTCAATACGCCAAGAAATTTTCATTTCAAGCTATGGAAAATTGAGAAAATTCGCCATTTGGAGTATATTCGACGAGGAACTAAAATTGCTATTGGAAAATAATTTTCAAGATGACAACAATGTCAATGGCATACAAATGTTATTGCCCACCGGCAAACTGATAGACTGTACACTCAGTCGCCCTCAAACTTCTCCATCGTGATCGAGAAATGTCTGCAATTTCGGTGCGCCATTTTGTGGGAGTTGGGCTAACAGCATCCATAGATGTTTGTACATGTTCTTGTCGTAGTTTGTCCTTTTTATTGTCCCTTTTGGTTTTGTTGCAGTGAATGCTGTCGACATCGGCGGCGGCCGCCATACATGAGTTACAATATTTTTCAATTAGAAATTATTCTGTTGAAAGTAATTCGATTATTTTCACTCGGACGACGTCTGGCGACTCGTCGCTGACTACGGCTACGACTCATACTCTGATTTAATTTCGGTATACGGTGGCTGACGTTGTTTCAGATCTACCTTTCAGTTTCCATTGAAGAGGCAGGGCAAAAAAAAATTGTTCACGATGAAATAAAAACATTTGCAAAAACTTTTGATTTTTAGTGTGTTAACATCTTTGTTGTTGTTTTTAAGAATTTTAAATAGATTTTATGAATGTAGAAAACCAGGAAAAAAACTTTAAACTGCTTATTTCAGATCGTTATGTTCCTTTAAGGAAGCTAAACTATCCAACTGATTGAGCTGAAATTCACAAACGAACTTCAGTTCATTTAGTAGAGTGTTCAAGTGAAGTTTGATCAAAATCGGAGGGAGCTATGCCCACCCCCCATTAGCAATTCAAAATATCTTTGCATCCATTTGAGATCTAGGGATGAAATTTTGGGATCGGGTGAAGTAATCAAGTTAAGAAAATATAATAAAGTTTCAAAGTTTAAAAGATAAGAAAAGTTGTTTGATTTTTCTGTTTTGAATATTGCTGTAAGAAGTAGAGAAGTGCTTGAAGGCGAATAGGAGGAGAACATGTTGTGCAATGAAAATAATTTTTACTGGGCTTAGCAAAGCGTGTACGATTCTTTGATTAGATTAAAATCCATTTCTCAAAATTTTTTATTTTAAATTTTTTTCTTTTGATATGTAAAAAGTTTCTAGATGTTTACACAAAAACCATTCTTTAATTAAATAAAATTTAAATTCATGAATAGAAGATTCGTTGTTGAAAGGCATTTTTTTAAAATGACGAGAACTGATTTATGTTGATTGTAAAAACAAATTAAACTAAGCAGGACAATGCATTTAAAGTTGGCGTTCTTAAATATGAGTTTAAATAAATTCATCGTGTGTATGTGTGAGCAGCGAAATGTTGGATACTTATAATTTTTATACCCATAAGAAAAAAGGGTATACTAAGTTTGTGCAAAGATATGTAACAGGACAAAGGAGGCGTGTCAGACACCAACAATTAATAATTTATTTTTTTTTATTTAGGCTCTCCTATTCATTCTTCAGATCACAAGTGTTCAATGAATGTGCTCAATCCCTCCTTAAGGTGAACTTGGGACTGCACGATGACAGTCAGGAACATGTTATGGTTTCATATTAATGATATGAGTGAATCTGGTCATGCTAGCCAGTACATGCGTCCATTTGTCTTTAATAGTTTAAAAGTTCTAAAGGTACCGAACATGCGGTGTACACTATTTTTACTCCGTGGAAGAAGCAATGAACATAAAAACATTAAAATATTAAGTGCTGTGGTATATGCGACAGAATACTTTGAAAGACATATCTTCCACGCCTACAAAACTTGTTTTATGCGAAATTTTTTGACTAAAATGTTATTATATGTGGATCATACTTTTTCCATTAAACTAATTTCGCAACCAGAAACTCAATTTGGACATAATGAAATTCATTAATATTATTTATTTATTTTTTTGATCGTCAAAGAGCCGCCAACGCCAACTGGCAGTGAAAAGAAACCAAACCAAACCAATCCGACACGAAACAATGCCCAATCCATAATGTAATCTCTCATCGTATTCGTTACAAATGTCGCTCGCACTTCATAAAACAAATTTATGAACTGCTCGCCTTACACTGGCGCGATCATTGATCTCGACATCTTCATCATCAGATCAGATCAGGTGCGAGCAGTGCACAGTACGCGCAACCGAACTCAATTCAATTCAATACCGAGTACAATTCAAGACAAGGCAACAATTCAACTGAGCTGAGCTGAGCTGATCTTGGGTAAATTGTGCCACAAAACATGAGTCTTACAGCAACAGAAACAACAACAAAAACAAAATTGAAATCGAAAAAAACGCAGCACAGACCCACAATAAATATATATAGAGACGCACTTCGCAGCGATTGCAGTCAGAGACATTTGGACTTGGTTTTTATTTACGTCAGCAAGGCAATCGCTGGCTTGATTTGTCTGTCGTTTGGACGTTTTCTTTTCGTTTTTTTTTTTTTCATTTGTTCATTCGGTTCATTCGATTGTTGTTTATAACTCAATTGTTTGATCTAAATTCCTTGCAACAGAAATTGCTCCCAAGTTACCCATTGTTGTACGCTCTCGTGCTCTGTAGCTGTATCTACTGCCGTGCCGCTGAAGTTGATGTATATACACGCAGTTGACATCATTGTCGTGAAAACGTGTGTCGGTCATACATTATTATCGTGGGTAGCAGCACCTTCTACTCCTCTCCAGCCTTCACACTAGGCCTAAGTTTGGATTGCGCTCGAGCGCGCGCGCGCGATATATATTTCCAATGCGTCTGCGCTGCCTAATGAATTTAATGCAATTTCGTATGCTCTTTTTTTGCAGCAAGTTGCACTAAAATAAAAACTGCTGCCAGAGTTTTTCTTGCTTCCATTGCAATATTTTCCACGAAGACTTCGTCTGTCTTGCTGTCTGTCGGGACTGTCTCGAATCATTGTTGCGTGGCATTTTTTGCCTTTTTTGTTTGGAATTTCTGCGGCTGCGTACGAGTTATGCGTATTTATGATTTCGTCGGCGGTTTTTCTTACCACGAGCGCGTATCTAGATACTTTGTTGTTTGTCTGATTGTCTGCCTATCTGAACGCGGTGCCCGCCGTTGCAGGATGCTTGGCAACCTGTTGCGCGCTTTGGTGATTTCTTTTGTTTAGTTTTTTTTTTTTTTTTTTATAATAAATTGCACTAACTGGTTTTTTACTTCACAGCACTCGATTTTCGCGCATTTTATGACATTTTCATGTTGTCCACGCACCTACAAGTCAAATTTATTTTTGCGAAAATGAAGTTGTTAGAGTGGCTGAAATTTTGACGTTTTGTCTTGCATGATGTAATGTGGAGCAACCGCTGTTCTCTGTTCATAATTGGTGCCACATTTATTATTCATAAAGTGACAGTGGAGTGTGATTAAAAGTTTGTTGTATGTGCATTTCCTGTGCCCGCAATATCGATTCGATGAGACCTGGCTCAGTTAATCCAATTTCAGATTTCCCGGAACAATACGTTCGGGTATAGTTCAAATCGATTCATTGAAACGAAGGAAGAGGAACGGCTTATTGCCAAGAATTTTATTCTCGGGTTTACACGGAAAACAATTTTTTATTTAAATATTGAGCTCTCTTCTCTTGAGTTTTGTTGAGATATGGTAAATGGTGAAAACTGAGAAGTTTTGTTGGACTATTTATGTATCGAAATGAATGCAAAATCTGTACTATTCAAATCGCAAAGTTTGAAGTGGAACTGGATAGTAGCTCTAATTATTCTATTGTTCATAATACTGAACGAAAAGTTTGTAGTTAGGCGTCTGCAGATTAAAATGCATTTCTGAAGATTAAAGTTTTGTGAAGCCTTTTATGTTTTTGAACCCATTTGACATTTGTGTGACATTGTTAAATTATTAAATGACCCTGTTTTAAAATATCTTCGTGGTATACATAGTTTTCTATATTTTTAATGATGCGAATTAGTAGTTGCGTTCGAAACAATTGCTTTCATAGCTTTTTACTGTTAGCTCTTAGTATTGATATTTTGTTTGTTTGTACGCATATCACAACTGAATCGCTAATCAAATTTGTATGAATTTTGGTATAGAAATAGATGGGACGTCTATTTCTTATTATCGGAGGGGTCGATACCATATCTTTGTATTCATTTGAGGTACAAATATGATATTTGGAATACATGTTAATGGGAGGAAGATCCATTAGAAAAGTGTAACCATCCACACTCATTTTCGGAAAAATCTCGTATTTTGTGTATTGAAGTAAATGTGAGGTATATGTGTAAATTTTATCCCTAGACATTTCCACGACTGCTGGCCATTCTACTACAAATAAAAGCTTCATCTGGGTCCATACAATTGGTTCATCATAGCATAATAGTAAAGTTTTTAAATGAATATAAAATGAATAGGTATATATAAACATTTCCAGTTACTGGCAATAAGAGCTCTGATCTGAACATTAGAATTGAAAGTTGTTTCTTTAAAAAAAATTCTACTTATACAAGTATGTACGTTTTCTTCAGTGTACAAGACCCAAACTGCCAATTCGCAAGTCTATACATACAAACTCGTCTGCATGCGCTCAAATCCACAAACACACATGGCAAAAAGTTCGCAGCTTGTGGTAATTTTGTGGGCGTTTTTACTTATATTAGGTCAAGAACGTGCTTTGAATAAAACCGAATGGCTTTGCCAGGCTCCAACATTACTTCGATTCATCTGACGACCAGACCAGACCAGACAATTTTGTATGCCGCTCTCCTTTCTTTTTTCCTTCGATGACTTTGGCTTTCTAAGCCAAATCGCTTCGACTCAAATCAAATCAAATCAATGATTGCCATTCCGTGTATATGCGAATACGCTTCAACTACAACAGCTAAAGTCCTGTCCTGGTGCGTGCGAATCAGTTAAGCGTGTTTTACCTTCTGCGAAGCGAGTTGGCAGCACCTCCGAACCGCCCCGTTGCCCAACTGCTTGGCTACGAATGACTTACTTTGAGGCGAGCGTTAGCTGTTCTCTTGGTACGTCTGCTCGCGCGCCGCCATCTTGTGGCCCAATATATGCATGAGGCGCACATAAATCAATGTCAACCATAATCATTTAAAATCAATCAAAATACGAACGCTTCGACTGCAGAATTGCCTGTTCTGTTCATACGAACAGCCGGCTGGCCGGCAGGGGTAAACTTGGTCCGGCGGCGGGCAGTTAGATTTGAAGCGCCCCCACTACCCCGCTTCGTCACCTCCCACAGAGCCTTATGAGCCATTCGCCACTCGCCTGGCTATCTGCTGTCTATGATCTGTGATGGTCGTCGAATCGGCCGTTTGGTTCGGTCAATTCAGTTTATTTGAGGTTGGTGCTGAAGTTGAAGCGATTAGCTCTATAGCTCTGCCTCAGACAGTTTTTGCTTTAGTTTAGATTTTTTTTCTTTTAAGTTTTTCGTTGAAGTGAATTTTGCAGTTTTTACGCGTGTGCCTCAGCTGCCGCTACAATGACCGGTGGACTGGACTGGAGTGGATGACTGACTGCCTGGCCTGAGCCTTCGACTGTGAGCCAAGTGTGCCTGCTCTGTTGTGGATATTTCCATATCGCTTAGGCGACTAACTCAGTCTCGGCTGCCGTCACTCAAATGCATGCATGTGCATGTGTATGTATGCGAATGTGTTCGTCTAATGCCATTCAAACCATTTGAAGCATTTGGAGCGGCATCTGTGCTGTGCGCCAATCCAATGGTTGTTTTTTCTCCTTTGCCTTGGTTGGCAGCACCACCGGCGTTGCAATTTGCGAATTTTGTTTATATTTTTTTGTTTTTTTTTTTTTTGCAAACCGCTATATAGCGCTCGCACTAAATTGTTTCACTTTGGTCCGATATGAATATCGATTCGGATTCGCTAACGATTTAGACGAGCGAGTCTGAGTGATCGCGCGATATATTCTAATGCATAATTGACTTTGATGTGGTAATTTGAATGATGATTCCAATCGCTGCACTGTGGCTAAGTAATTTGTACGTCAATTCAATTGCCTCTAAGCTAATTTATAACATTCGATAGTGGAGCAGAGATGAGAACATGTCGAAGAGTGTGCTAATGTGTGCAAATTATAAAAACATGATTTTAGATAAGCCTTGAAGTATGTTTGCAAACCAAAAGAAAAATTTAAATAAATCTACGATGTATTTCAATTTTAATTATATACTGTAGTACCTAAGACTTTTACTAAAATGCAATAAAATAAATAAAAATAATAAAATAATATAAATAAAGTAGGTGAAGTGAAGTGCTTAATTCTTGGGTAATTTTCAACTGTTATGAAGTATTTAACTGCAACTATTTGCTCCTCATCCATTGCATAAAGCTGACTTACACACAAATTTTTCCGCTCATTCCGTGTAGACGTGGTTGAGAGCATAAACAGAGAGCAAATGTGCATAAGCAGATGATTCACTTTAAATATGATGGTAAAATATTGTTTTCCATTTTCAAAAATATTATTATTTATCAGACTCCACTTTAACTTTAGAGCCTGCAATAATAGCTCCTTCAATATCCTTCTCTTGATGGATATATATTTGTTTATATTTTTTTTTATATTCCAAAGATCTATGAGTTCAGCAGTTGCCTTGATCACTAAATTCTGAAAGCTAATGGCATCAAGATGCAGCACTGCAGTTTGGCAATCCGTAGTGGACATTTTCCTTATATTGCTCTCAACAACTTGCTAATAACTCTGGTGAAGTATATTAGCTATTTGTGTATGCACCTGAATCGACAGCTCATATCCTGCCTACCGTTATTTTCTTATAATTTGGTTATCAATTTAAGGCGCTCAAGGCATGTTTCCTCTTGAGTCGTATGTGTCAGGCCATAGTGTAATAATACATAGTGACGCCACTTCAGCCATGCGCACTCAAAATAGCTTCAGTTCAGAGTTGATAGCTACACGCAGTATGCAACCGATCGTCTCTCTTTTTTACTCTCTACTTCTCTCAGAAATTGCTCTCAGCTACATATATTGTGAGAGGTGTTGTACCATGTTTTCACTGCTTGCTGCATGTCCTAAGCTTTCTTTTTTATGTCTTCTTTCTTTATAAAAGACAAATAGCCTCGCTATATTATGTATTCTTTACAAACGGAGGATCATGTTTTCAATATGCTATTCCGTGTAGGATTTCTTATGCATGAGCAGCCCATATCGCTAAGAAAATCAAATGCTTATATTATTTTTAAAATATTTTTCATAATAGAATCTATAGAGAGAGACGAGACAAGTACTATTCTCTAATCTCCCTAAATCTCCCTAAATTTCTACAATCCGATTCATTTATTTCGTAGTTCTCGGCAACCGGAAATAGTATTAAATATTAGCAACAAAATATATTTCTTTTTCAAAAGTAAATCCTTGTAAAGTCAATTTCGCATAGTTTATTGGTAAATTTGTTGAACTTAAGTCCTTTTCAAATGCAGCTTTTAATATTTTGTTCAATAAGATTCATTTCTTTTTTACAAATTCAATTAAATCTCTTGTTTTTCAACTTTAACCTTCAATACTTTTCTCTTTTAATATTTTTTACTGCTTCCATTAACTAACTGCTGTCAATTTCCAGTCTGCAATAGACTCGTTCAAGTAAATATATTGTGCGAACTTCAACAGCTGCAAAACACTTTCCCACTTTATTCAATCTACTTCCACTTCCACTGTCAACATTTTAGCTTCTTTTGTTTTCCATATGCCACGCTCGGTAATTTTCTTCGTAATTCGAACGAAATACCAACGCCAAACTTTGCAAATACCAAGAAAATGGCCCACGGGACTCAATTTTCGGCAATTCGAAAAGTAGCAAGGAATGTGAAATTGAGCTTAGAAAATGATTATATGCTGCATGGATCTCAAAGTTGTTTTGGCCAACTATTTCGGTTTAGTCTCATGAATATGGTTTAGAATAAATTCTTAGGTTTCGTGTGTTGCTTGCTGTTTAATAATAGCAATAAATCATAAAAATTGCAGCTTTCATTCATTCATCCGTTCGTTCGTTCGTTCGTTGGTTGGTTTCATTCACATTTAAATGGCTGCGAATTATGAAAAGGTGTTTATTTTTTTTTCTACCCTAGACAGAAATGGCGACGCCTTTTTGGTAATAATCATTACTTTGTCGACGGCGTCTGTTCTCTCGAGGAACGCTAGAGAGTCTTTATATACATATATGAGTTTGTTAATAACAGCTTGGCACAATTGACGTTTTGTTTTGCTTTTTATATAAAATGCTTTTATTATTAAAGACAATAAATTTTTATGAATCAAAGCTGTTTTCTTTAGGTATTTAGCTGTGGAGCTTATATGTACGTAGTTAGTTGGTCAATTTGTTGTTCTTGAGCTGGTTTATTGACTTCGAGCTTGTGCTTAGTTTTCACATTCATCTGGTTTAGAAAAAATGGTTTACTACAATTGCGTGAGTGCATAATTTGGTGTTTTGGTTCGCTCGGTTGACATGACATGTGCGTGCAAACATTTTTCATATTTCATGTACAATATTTTAGCTCCCTGCTTCAGTTTTAATGTCATGTTAGCGTTTAAAATTATGTTTTTTTGTTCATAATTAAAAAGGCAAACAAATATGTATGTCTGCGTAGTACGCTTCAAAAATAATGTTTTATTGTTGGTGTATGCATAATTGCTGATAAAGATCTAAATGTGTTGTGTACCACTTATTATGGGCGCAGCTGAAGGGACTTACATAGGGCGAGAGAGGCAGTGCTTAGATCATAATAGTTATGGATTATTATTGTATCTAGAGAGCAAACAGATCTTTTATACGCATTGATAGGTTAATCTAGCCAAAAAAGTTTTTAACAAATATGGCTCCTATATTTAAAGTTAGTTCTTAGTTAATTTTTATAACAGGTTCCTATTGCCTTTTTCATGTATTAAGTGCCGAGTTTAACAAATTCATGCCATTATAACATTTAAGTGAATAAATTCCATTCATACGTTTGACTCAGAGCAAGATTTCTGTCATTTAGAATATTAAAATCATTTTTCAAAACTTTTTCGAAATTTTTTTAAACATTCAACCAAAGTGTAGGTGGTGTGCAAGAAATATTTATGGCCTATGAAATTTGTTGAAATATATTTTCTCAATAATTATGACAAGTGATGTGACAGTTCTATTTTGGCCAATTCCAACCGCATCTAAAATAAAAAGAAATTTTAAAACGAAAAGCAAAAAACACATCAGTTTCGTAATTGAGATTTATGCTAAAATATATATTAAACAAATTTCTATAATAAATATTTTCAATTTGAAAGTCGCAAGACATGTTTATGTTGACTTTCGACGCAATAAAATACATTGTTTTTTTTTTATATTATATATGAAAATAAACATTTTTTGAAAATTGTTTCTTGAGATTCACTCATTTGATGCACCACCTTTCCTCGAAATTGCTGCTCAAAGTCAATTCGAATTATTGTATAACCAAAAATTAAAAACTCGAAAAGGGCGACGTATCGATTGATTTATGGGCCCAAATTGAGGAGTGCAGCCAAAAATCGAAACAAAAATAACATCAAGAAAAAATAAAATAAAAAATAAAAAAGGGGAAGTCTTGACTGCACTGCCGGCGTCTTCTCAACTTCATTCATAAATGGTTTCTTAATATTAAAAACGTTTATTTTGTGTGACTAAGAGAGGCAGCGCGCACAAGAAATGGAAATCAGGCGCCTTTTTTTCGGATAGAGATTAGAACACAGACAACAGCTGTTCTCATATTTAGCCCTTTAACCAAATTTTAAAATTTTTTTTTAGGAATTATGAAAATGTTTGTTTAAAATAAAATCTGCTGCTCCCAAAAAAAAAAAATAAATTCCATCCGCCTAAAGTTCACAACTTTTCAGTTAACTTCGTGGCTGGTCGTGTGCAGAGAACCTTGAAATGTTTTATGTTTTGTGGTCTTGTGTTTATTGTTTTATGAACTCATTAAATTAAATTTTATTGCGTCTTTTTATCTTGTCTACGGGTTCTGACCCCGCTGACTGCAGTGATCGTAGACTAACTTGAACTAAGCTAAACAGTGAAGCGAAAATTTGTTTTTTTTTTTTGTTTTTGTTTTGCTAATTAATTTAAATTTTCAGCAAATTGTATCTAATTAATTACGCTGAATTTTCTTATCTCTAAAAATATGTAGATACAATTTTCTTTCGAGCGGGTTTTCATAGACTTTAATCATAAATTCGACTCTGACCGGAAGCGGTAAGTTAAAATCTTTCAGCCTTGTTAGGCATACCCGCCCATTTCCGCTTGTGAAGTATACAATTTATTTGTATTTAACCAAATCAAACTAAACAATAAAATCAAAATTCTATTAAGCGGCCTATGCTGCCGCTGCACTGTGAGTTACATTTTATTGCCAAATAATTAAGTATCTCCGTGCGATTTAACCTTTTGCACAGCGATTATATTCAAGTACTTCGCCTCCCCTTGCGACTTGCATCTTTCATTTTATTCACTCTTACTTTATCCGTTGTATTCGCTTACAAGCGTCGCCGGTTTAGCGTCTTCTGCGCTTGTGGTAAATGGCGAAATGATTGCTTTTTATGACCTCATAAAATTAGATACAAATCGTTTTGTCGACATTTATCTTCTGCGCTCGGCAGTCGTATCTTAAAACTCTTATTCACTTCAGTTTTCTTTTCTTCTCACTGTTCTTGTTGTGCTGTTCTATCTCATTTGAAAATGTATCTGTTTATTATTTTTATATCTGCATGCATAGACTTTGGACCCGTTGAGCGCCTTTCCACGTTCTTCAATTCACTAAATAGCGAATAAAAACTGTGCCAAATGTTCTTATAATCAAGTGCTGAGGCAATGAGCGCCAGATAAATAATGTAACAGCTTTTTTGTTATAATTATGAAGTGTCAACTGGTTCAAGTGAATTGGTTTTGTTTCTGTATGAGTCTTTGTGCAACAGCAGATACTATGGTTTTTATGGGTCAATTTGCCTAAACTTATAAGGAATACACAATAAAAAGTTTTGGTTGAATTGACTTAGTTGAGATGATTCTATAAAGATTTTTAGGTGTGTTGAAATCTAATCAACTGTTAAGAGACAGAAATAGGAGATAAAAAGGAAGTTCGCTAAAATGGATCATGCATCAGTACCATACAGTACCAAGAACAGTATCACCAGCCCCGTTCAGTCCAGATTTCGTCCCAATAGATTTATTCTTTATCTACAGAGCGATAACATCACTCAAAGGACCGTCAAAGGACTCCAAGGACCGCTTGTTCCAAAATCTGACTAACAGGGAGCGTTCCAAACATGGAAGAGTCACTTCAAGTCATTTGAAGTTAGATTTCAGCGATTGGGTGCATGTAAGGTCCATATAACACATTAAACTCTTTTCAAATTAAAAATATAAAATAAAAATTATTCTTTCTAAACTCAACCTTGAATATGTCGCTTTCATAATTAAGGCAATAGACCTCTTGGGTGTTCAAATTTAGTTTTAAACAATTCGTGGCAGTAAAATAGTAGTTGCTGGACCATCTTAATTCCTTTCTTTGCCTCAATAGAAATCGTTTGAGGAGGTCCCCAATCTCCTAACATGTTCGCTTATCAGTGGCCTGTATTAACTCAAATTAGGATCGCTGTATCAGATTTTCCGTTCTCTGTAGGGTTAGTTCATACTATTTCCGAAGATAGCTCTGGCTGTTATGAATGAATCATAGACAAAAGTACATACAATTCTCTATTTTCCATAACTTCTGTGCTACATTGTTTCATTGTACCAGATATACGGCTGGATAAACGTATGTACATTGTCAAAGAGGTTTAGATTCACGCTTTTGCCCAATAAGACCTTTCATGTCATTGATGGAAAATCATTTGCTAACACATACTCCTTTTGTAATGAAGCAAATCTTATCAAATCTGCTACACACTACATTTGCATTAATTTTCAATGAGATGAAATAAAAGAATGTAGCGAAAGCAATTTAAATTTTTCCGATTTAACAAAAAAAAAAACTTGAAGTGGGACACTTTCTCATATATGTATGTAGTCCCTTTTCTCATGCTTTCACTCACTATTTTACAATATAAAATTCAGTAGTTACAGACTGCTTGCTGTGCTCCGATTTTTTATTTCTTTAACAGTTCTGAAGCGTATCTGAACAGGCGACAGTTAAATGAATTTCTCTAACAGCGTTTGAAGTTTATTGGTCATAAATTAGAAAGAAAAACAAGCAAAGAATGAAGAAGAATTGTGTCGACGAGTGGCAACGATTGACAATTTGATTAAAAAATTGCAAGGATGCGTTAGATATCCGCACTGAAAGTGTCAATGTTTCTTTATTAAATTCCGCTTATGAGAATAAAAGATAAATAGGCACTCAAGCACTGAAAAGTTGAAACTAATTAAAAAACACTAAAATTATTCATTTTTATGTTAAATGCACTTGAATAGCTGCAAATTAGGAAGAGTTTGGAAGTTGAGTTGGTATAACCATTCAAAAATTTGCAAATATGCCACCCACAGACAAATACGTGGAATTGTTTTCGTGCCACAAATATTCAATATCAATGGACAGACATTTGTGCATATGTAATATATCTGTGGCTTTATGTATGGGCTTCGTTTATATGTGTCGTCTGTGTGTGTGCGCATGTCCTTTTCATTGTTTTACAAATTTCACATTTATTGCGAATGACAAAATATGATACGAAAATTAATATTATTGATTAAATAATTGAAATTGGCATGTCAGACATTTTATGAATTATGCCGAAGTCTATAACGATGAAACACAGAAATGAATACATGGTGAATTCAATACGAGGATATGGTTTTTTTATTTTCTTTATTTGTTGGTGGAGTTTAAGCTTGTGTGTTGAAAAAAATTTGTTTGGAGGGATGTACAATAAAAAATATAATTAACAACTTTGAGAAAAGCGCGGAAAATTATTCAACTTCCTATTTTGCTAATACTTTATGACATGAAGTCCTCATAAACAAGAAAATATGTTAATTTTGGTTGAGCTAAGGATTCAATAAGCTTCATGTTAACAGCTACAAACTATACATCTCTTCTTTAGCTTGGGTATTAAAGAAGATGCCTGTAGTAGGTGCTTTATTCAACCCTAAGTGGCACTGTTAGGTGTTACAAACTATGCGCCAAAATTAAAACACTTTTCATTCTGTACATAGCGTATAAAAATGATTTTTTAAAGCGCCGTTTGCATTTAGTGCAGACACGGGCGGATATTTTTTGACGTTTTTGCCGAGTCGAGCATGCTGCGCGGCACAGAGGCGTAAATGGTTGAAAATGAAATGAAATGGCAGCCAGTGGTTAGGTGAGGGGAGTAGTAATGGCGGTGGCGGCGTCGACGACTGGTTAAAAAGGAAACTGACACAGCTGGAGGGCAACATCAACAGCAACAACAGCGACGACGGCTGCGACAGCGAAGGTCCTTTGTTCATCCATGCGAAAAGGTAAAAACGTGAAATGCGGTGGTTGCAATATTTTGGCAACTTCTTTTTTTTCGAAACTTTAATTTCAGTTTCCATTAAATTATATTTTAAAGTTTTTTTTAACACAAAAAATGTTACACAAGGAAATCAGATATAATTATCGGCATATGCGATATGCTCAGCTTGTCAAAAGTTCAATTCCTTTCGACGATTGTTAGCGACAGCGCACGAGTAAAAGTATATAGAGAAACGGAAAGCGGACGACACACATGCAGTGCAACTCGACAGGATATCCGCCGTAAAAAGCCTACATGCCACAAAAGCAAGGATGCATCTTTCTTTGGTTCGTTGGCTGGGTAGCTTTGTACGAGTGTGTGTGTGTATGTATGTATATGTACCTACATGTAAATCAATGGCACAGCACCAACAGGATACGCTGTGGGTGGTCAACCAACCAAACAGCCAAGCCAGCCAGCTAACCGATGGAAAGCGACCGCAAAGGGCGCTGCAAAAAGCTTTTTGTGTCAACAGCAAACATCAGCAGCAATAACAACAACAACAGCACTGAAATCAATTGAATGCGTCCCAACTCCTTTCGTACTCCTTCTATGAACGATTCTGCTACAACTTTGGTGCCTGCTATTCGAATGCAGTGGGTGCTTTCGATGGCCGCAGTAAACCTCCTTCCGTTCGCTACTCATACTTCCTGCTGTCAACTTTCACCTATGCTTCCACAGACACACAGAGCTACAAACTCAGCAGGCTCACACCTCGTCTTTAATAAGAGCAACGGGTAAAAAGATTCCCATCAGAATGTGTCAATCGCAAGAATGCGCCCTGCAGTTTATGCTAGATTTTATTAAAATACCACAGCAAGGTGGAAAAGTGAAGCATGCGCGTATGAATAATGGCTTCTTCGTCAGCTGTTGTCTTTAATAATTTAATTTAGGTATTCCAAAGAATTTATTACATACGACTTACACGAATACAGAGCTGAATCAAAGGCATACTTTGGATCCCAAGTACCAAGTCGATGTTACAAATGTTAAGATCGATACTCTAAAAGTTTGGTTGCAATCACCGAACTAGGGGTGTATTTGAGACTATTACTGTTGCAAGTAAATATTTCACAAAGTCAGCAAGATTGTCGATTTGTTATAATTTATTTATTTATTTAAATTTTGTCATTGAGTTTCAAGCTACTGCTTATAAATATTATAAAATGCAATTAGAGCTGCTGAAGTTTTATTACCATCTGCAACGCTATGCGTTCATCTTGAGAATGTTTCTGCGATTTGAGGAAATCAATTCCAACCTATAAATAGAACATAACATCGTTTATTTGAGCATATCCGAACGTACTTCTCCAAAACGTTATCGGAAATATGGCAAAAAGGACCTTACATTAACCGTATAAAAAGAATGACCTAGACCTATTTCTTCTATAAGGCGAAGTTTTTGTATGGAGTATTAAAATCTGACTTAGGCTGAGAATACCAAATGTGGTGTGTATGGCTTTTATTTATTCCGATAGATTAATTTCAAGACTCTATCGAGCTAATTTATACTGTGTACAAGAAACTTCATTAAATATCTGCTCAACATTAGTCATTCCACTGAAATTTTTTTCAAGGTTGTTATTACAATTAAAACAATAAAATGAAATGAAAAAAAATGACACTTAAGTATGTCGTCAGCAACAATAATTTATCTTTTTTTCTAAGATAATGTTGAAGCATATTGCGAAACTTTTTGACATATGTAGACCAAATGATTTGCAAACCCGAAATGACAAACACTATTACATAATTTATTGCGTTCAAATGTATTCCTGGAGCGCCAGACAGACAGTCATAAAAATTATCATTAAACTAATAACAGACAAAGTGCGCAAAATGTTAAACAAAAAAAGTATCTTGAACAAGAAAACGCTTACAAATATAAAATTGCGACCTTGTTACAATTTTTCAACCGCACAAATGAACAAATGAACGCTCAAGAGCGACTTAGCACGCAAAACAAATGCAGACCATGGTCGAGACGGAGTCGTAGTCGCCAAGGGGACTCAAAACGGAAAGACGGACGGACGGACAATGAGTCATAAAAATGTGCTTGCACTTTTCAATAACCTTGACTTTGCGAGGCGAGACTGTAACCGAGCCGTGCCCAGTCGAAAAAACAAAAAAAAAAAAAATAAACCAAATAAAAATTGCATAATATTATGCGAAGCTACGCAGCACGCATCCTGGCAATGAAACTGCCATGGCAAATGCAAAATGCACACAAGTAGCAACAAGATAAAGGCACAGAGGTAGTAGGGTGTAGCAAAAATTCGCATTCTGGTGCAGCATGCCGCTGTGAAAGTGTAGCTAATGCCATGCTATAGTCGCACTAATTCACACAGAGCTACAAATACATAGAAAGATATTTAGATATGGAAATAGTCAGATATATAGATACACTCGGCGGCAGGTTTTGCTCGGTCGGCGGCCTGCTGTATGTTTCCTTCTCTCAGGCATGCCTGAAAATTGCATAAGAATGACTGCCGTCGGTGACCTCTAAATCCGAATGTTTTGGGTTTTTAAATGAGATAATAACACAAATGCACGATTGCCAGGATAACTTTCTCTTTATGCGCCCATCGAACAATAGAAGAACGAAATAAGCATCGCTGTTGAAATCCGAGTTGGTGCAGTGCATCTTGTAACTGTTTGTTCTGTTATTGTGTTGCACTTTCGCTTCGACTTTGTTCTCATTGCGATTCTTTATTTCTTTGGTTGACATCTGATTTCTTGAAAGAGTTTTCGTCTGCAGCTAACAGCTAAACAGGTTCACGCATAGCATTTGACAAGTTTTGTCTCGCTGCGGGCACGTTTGCCAACATTTTCTGTTCAGTTTTACTCGTTGTTCAAACGAGAAGATAGATTGTGTGTGAAAATCCTTTAAAATGATTTGTTTAGCAAACATTTTTATACGCCTAGCAACCGGCAGCTGTTGCATTTTCCACGCATTTATCAGTGTCTGAGTGACTTCAACTCAACTCACCCGGCTCAATTTAATTCAATTTCTCTACTCTAAGCCTGGCCTCATCAGCTGTATGGACAGATATGTACTTTTTCAATGTTCGTGACTAGTTCTGACTTGTTTCTTTCCATTTGGGTTTTTCGATTTTATTTGTATTTTTATTGAAGCGTCGCGCGCATACCGTGCTCAATTGACCACGTTCCTGTTTAATCGAAATTTGACTTGCGTATCGTAGTCCCCCTGCAAACTGGGTGTTTCAGTGAAGCACTCTGGTCAGTGCTGGTTGTCGCGCCTGATGACTCAAACATGTTTGCACCGTTGCTCATGCTTTGTTTTGGTCTTTTCTTTATTATTTGAGTACGTTTTATGGTTGGGCAACCAATATTGCTTATACCCTGCACTGTTATATTGGAAAATAAAATAGTTCGATAAATCACAACAAAAATATATTTATTCGTCCCAGTTTATTATGTTGCCTTCAGTTTACTAACTTCCGGAGAAGTTGTTTTCTGAACCAGTTGTAGTTTAACTTTTAGTCGAATATATTGACAGCTTTATTCAATTAATAGATTTATAAGGCAGTCTCTTGGTAAAGAATCGCTACACTAAGCAATATATTATTTAGTGAGAGTTCGCCCTTTGGTTGAAAAACTGACAATTTGACAGTACAGTTTGGTACTGTTGTGTATTATAAGTTTTTAATAATTAAAGCAAAAATACAAATACAACAAACAAAAATTCGGAAAATTCCGGCGAAGTCCTAGTCGAATTAAAAAAAAAAAAACCGAAGTCTCTATCTATTACTGTTTCCGAGATCCTTTCGTTCATACGACATATGACATGGCTATATCAACTACTCTATCACTCCTGACCATAATGGGCGTAACTTTGGGGGGTCTCCGACCATTATTTCTACCTGTTACATACCTTTGAACATAACCAATAGGCTCTTGTACCTTTGCTAAAGGGCCTAATGAGAGTAGAGAGCATTATTATTATCATTCGTTGACATCAAAATTCTATTCGATATAGATGTCTCATCTGTTTATCTGTATGTATATATACTATCTATCTGTCGGCCTGGCTGGCTATACTAACAACGAGAACCTGTTTGAATATTTAGTATCTCATTTTCCTTCTCCAGAAAACAATTCAATGAACAACTCAATGAATAACTCTCTTATTGTAGCGAAATCGGTCGATTAGTTCTTTAAGTAAGCCCTTCTAATATAATTTTCGACTAATCCCTTGAATTCCGAGTATAATAACGTCATATGAAATAAGTGCGGTCTACCTAATACACTCAAATAATTTTTCTATGTGTATTTAAGTTTTATCATTTAAAAGCAACAAAACCGATTGCATTATATACAGATATAGAATGTTGCAAGAACTTCAAGCTCAAATACTCAACTTGTGCTCATCTTAAGCCAAACTTGTCTCCACTTTATTATGGTCGAATCAAGACAATTTCGTTGCAACTATTTTCGCATTAGCTACAAAGTCTATCACAGTGATTTTTTTTTTTTTTTTTCTTATGGTCAACAGGTTTCTGCAACATTTGTGCACAGTGCACACTGACAGTTAACTAATAGTGCGGGTTATATTGGATTAGCTCGCTTCAAAACACTCTTCCGACTAATACACTCAACGAGAATGACATTGTGACACCAAAAACGACGACGGCGAAGACTATGATCATATGATGTGCATATGGAGTGGAGGAACACTTTCAATTGTGGCACATTTGCTGCGGTGCAGCATCGTCAGCGACGCATCATCGCGCAATCTTCAATTCATTTACATTTTTATTCACGCAGATTAACAATATCGGTATGTCATCTGTGTGCGACGCCATCTGCCTGCGAAGCATTCGACAGCAGCCAGCAACGCCAACTCCGCCACCACAGCCACCAACCACTTGGCAGTGTTGTGCTATGGATTCTCCAAAGAGCCGAATCGCATTGAACAGTGCCATGAGATGCGATGAGCTGAGGTGAGCAAGTGCGCGTTGCACGTTCGCAAAACTGTTGCAATGTCGCACATTTTTATCGCACGTCTACAAGAAATTCAACGCGTGCACATTCCGGCTATGAGCGCAAGGTTTGTCCGTCAGTTTGTCTGTCTGTATGACTGTCTGCCACTCGCCTCGCAGCCTGCATTCAGTTGGCATCATTGTGCAGCATCTAGCAAATGCGTCTGTCTATATTGCTAGTTGTCCGTCTGTCTGTGTCTCCACCACTTTGTTGCCATGGCTTTCTGTCTGTCTGTCTGTCTGTCTGTCTAGTACGTTCTGAGTGGCATGCCTTGGCTGCAATCGAAGTGTTCGTCGTGCAATTGACTTGCGCTTGTTTGATTGCATTCGGATTCGTTTTTACGGTGAAGCTGAATTGAAGCTGCTGCACAGACACAGGCTTCCATTCTACGAGTACCACTTGGCTTGGTTCTTGCTTCAAACAGTCAGCCATCGTAAGCTTTTTCGCTATTCGTGGAAATAAAGATGTTAAACGTTTTGCTGATTCGTGTTTTATGAACTCAATTTCAATTTATAATCTGTGTTGCCACTCACTCGTCGCTAGTTGCTCGATGTTCAATGTTCGTACGTTCATTTGAGGTAAAATGCCTTTTGTGTTATCGGCGAAGAGCGAAATAAACATTTTTCGATACGACTTCACTGCTGACCATGATGTTTATTATTGGCAATTCTATGAGTTAACAAGCCGCACTCTATGTCTATCTGTCTGTATGTATGTCTGTCTGTCTGTCTGTCAGTCTGCCTGTTTGTCCGTGTATCTGTTAGTTACTTAGTTGCTTATGTTTAGAAGCTTTGTACTGTGCTGCATTGTCAAGTCTGCAATTTTAATGTTGACAGAAATCAGATATGGCGGCGACCGCAGGAATGCCGCAGGAATTTTCGTGCACATCCAGCTGCAGTTAAATGCATTGAGATTGGGTTCCTTGTGGGAGTTGTTGGCTGCTGTGGCTGAGAGGATGCTGTAGTAAGTTTTCTGCGTACAATATTTACCTGCAAGAAAAGAAAAATAAACAATTAGGTTTTATTGAAATTAAATTAAGAAAAGAGTTAAGGGTGTTAATAATAGGTAATTATTAAACCATCTATAGTTCAATATACAATATATTGGCTAATGATAATTTATTTTATTTTTTAATTTATTGCATAGGAATCTATTAACTTAAAATATATACAAAATCAGGGATGAATCCGTACACAACATACACTCATTGGTATTAAAAGTGATATCACATATATGGAAGTCAAGAAGTCCCTGGAATATATGTTGGCTATTACAAAGCTTTCATATTTTGGAGAGTAGCCAATACTGAATATGAAGTACATTGTGGGCTTTCAGAGCGATGGTGCAGTAAACAATAGATCTCGAACTCAGTGCTTATTATTAAATAATATGAACAACTTATATATTATCAAAATATCACATTTACCCAATGGTAACTAAATAGAAAACACATTTTAATGAGAGCAGCATGCTAGAACATCTCAATTTTAGGCTAACTGAAATTCGGTGTCGCTTTTAAAATACCAAAAATAATTCAATTATGACAAGATATATGTATACATTAATGACGGCAAGTTTTTCTTTCAAATGCTCTCCCTTTTTTCCTATCCCTTGAGATTTGAGCTGCAATCTGCTGTCAAAAAGATATTCCTTCCCACATAAATTCATACATATTGCGTTTGTCTGTGCTTGAGACTGGCAACTCTGAAGATCTAATTTCCTCACAACTTTCTTGTAATATCCTGTCGAGTAGTGAGACACACACACACACACAACTATGCATGCAAGTCAAGTTAGTAAGATGTACAAATGGCGTAAGATGTCTTGAAAGGAATATCAAGATACGCACAGCTGTTTCTGAGTAGATTTGGAGTTGTGCGTAGTTTGAGAAGCTGATATAATTACGAGTATTTCGTTTTTCAGTCAACTACAAAAACTGATGCTCTATGCAAAATCTGACCATACATCCTACAGGAGCTAGAAGAAAAACTAAGTTACACACAGACACAAGTACATGCACATACATAGGATACGGGCGCAGTGCTTGACAGGCGTGGCCAGGCGCAGCGCTGAGATGAGCAGATACATTTATTCATTCATTCACTGATTTCATTTCGTTAAACTTCAGCATGAATCTACTTCAATCTACTTCAAGGGTGGATTTCACTTCGGTTTGTGCGCAATGATGAAGTTAATGTTGATTTTGATTTTGATGATGGTGACAGTTACATTGATTTATTACCTTCCATTCGCATTAGTTGTTCTTGTTCTTGTTTTTCAAGTTGTTCTAGCGTATCCTGTATCCTTCATCTGTGCGTATGTATTTGTGTGACGGCGCCTGTAATATTAGCCATCAGTGTTCGAAAAATGGAGAAACAAGAGTTGGAAAGCCATTTTGCTAGTTAACTATTTTAGTCGAATTAGGACCCTTTTCCCTTTCGTTTCACAAACGTTTCCCACTCGTTTTCCTTAATTAATGAAAATTATGCACATGTCCAGCAAGCGTTCAGCGTTCACCATTGACACAACCTTCTGACATTGGGTTTTCATGCGCATCCCTTTGTGTACAATTAGTTAATTGACCCTTTTATACTTTCACACTCAGTGTAGACGTTTGTAGATACATTCACACTGGATACTCAGGCGCACAGATAAAAGCTCGCCATACAAAAACTTATCTACGTGCGTTTATCATTAATGAACGGCGAGTAGGTTGCTTTAGAGGCGAGTGCGTAGCTCGACTTAATTAGTATCAAACGTTAAACATAGTGTGTTGCAAAACTACACACCCCGACAGTGAGTAGGAAGTACAAAGTTCATAACACTTTATGCACTTCATTTTCGACGTTTAGTTCTAGTCCACTACAAGTTTCCTAAATGCATGTAGCATCCATGTTGCCACAGCCCAATCAC
This sequence comes from Leucophenga maculata, assembly GCA_035044805.1. Lineage (NCBI taxonomy): Eukaryota > Metazoa > Arthropoda > Insecta > Diptera > Drosophilidae > Leucophenga > Leucophenga maculata. The sequence continues at coordinate 87,909 of JAWNNP010003097.1, forward strand.
CGCTACAAACTCACATGTTCATGTTGCTGAACTCTCGTCTATCGCTTGCTACCCATTTTTTTTTGGTAGAACATCACGCAAAGCCAGCACATGCAGCTGAGCTGTGCAAGGAACTTGCTAAGCGTTCGAGATGTAGATGCGTGTTTTTTTTTTTTTTTTGTATGGTCAGTATCCGTCTCATATTGACGTCAGTGTACAAGGTACGAACGATGTACAATGTACACAGATACTCGTACATATGTGTATATAGGGAGATACTCACGCATGCAGCAGTTACACTTGAAGTTCTGTGTTGTACAATGTATCTGCTGCTGTTGATGTTTCAAGGCACAACGGTATAAAAAAATAAACGAAATGTTCAATGAATTATTACTTTCTGATAAATGCGCATGTCGACGTTTTTCCGTTATGTTAAAACGTTCATTTTTTAGGTTAGCGCACAGCTGATGATTGCATATATGAACAAATAAAGGTTCATATAAAATAAACATTTGCGAAAATAGCTATGAAGTGTTTAATAGTTGAACTATTTAGCTTAGTTTTAGCATTAAAATGTAGCACATACTGCAATTGATGTAGATCTATTATATATGTACTACGTCACGTTACACTGCTCAACAGTTAGCAGTTCACCGCACTCACAGCAGATTTTCACAAATTAAATTCGAAATTATTAAATTTTTTTTTTAAATAAATGTAAAAAAAAAAGTAATACCAAACTATGATTGTAAGTAGTTCTCTTATCAGCAATTACAAAGGATGAAAACTTCAAAATAAATATGAACCATTGCACAGGAAAAAATCGCAACTATTAATTTTTATGCCAACAAATCGATATGTCAGCTTATTTAAGGCTGTCTCCCAGTTTTGCATTAGCTCCCATATTTAGATTGCCTTCAATCGATCGATCATGGCCTTATGTACGCTGGTGCCAATTGTTTTGAATGTCAAGTACAGAAAGATCTCTCCATACCTGGTAAATCGAACGTGTGCCCGGTCGTCCTCTATTTCGGCGTCCGCCAATCAAATTTATAAACCATGCACGCTGAAGCTCTTTCATCTATTCGAATGAGGTGACCAGCTCAGTGCAGCGGCTGGATTTTTGTGGGCTGGACTATGTCAACCTCATCGAAAAGTTCGTACAGCTCGCGGTTCATACGGGACCTAAACTAAGTCGCCGACTCTCATAGGACCAAATATCCTGCGAAGAATCTTCCTCTCGAAGACTTCCAACGCTGCCTCTGCGCTATACAATAGGATCGGGAGTATCAGCGTCTTATATATCTTTATTTTCGTCCGGGCTTTACTTCTCATTTGCTTGCTTTGCCCACAAAAGCATCTGTTTGCAAGCGTGATTCCTTGTGCAGACAGGGCGTCGAAGAACTTCGATCGTATCGGCGTGTCGAAAGCGGCTTTATAATCGACAAATAGGTGTCTTTTCCAAGATTTGGAGTAATGTGAATATTTGGTCACTGGTCGACCTTTTTGGTCTGAAGCCACACTGATATCGTCCTATCAGTGAATCCGTATATGGCTTCGGTTTATTACACAATAAGCGCGACAGAATCTTATATCCGATGGAAAAGAGACTTATTCTGCTGTAGTTGCCGCAAATATCGGGGTCTCCTTTCTAAAAGATTGGACAGAAAACACTGAGATTCCAGTTATTGGGTATGCATCCATCGGACCATATCTTGCATAAAAGTTGGTGCATACTCCTAATAAACTCTTCGCCGCCGATCTTAAATAACTCAGCTGGCAGCCTATCAGAACCTACCTCTTTGGGTCTCATGCGATATTGGGACCACGTTACATTCGTAAGTCCAACACGCTCGATGCATGCCGTTCGTAAATCAAACCATTATCAATTTGGTTGCGTGTAATTTGATCTGGACTGAGCCATGTAGCCTTGTGGATGTTGGTGTTAAAATCTTATGCTACAAAATACCATGTTCCGACCTGGGGTGAAATAGATTAGTCTCTCTCTCTATTAGTGGAGGTAGTGTCGTGAAGGCTAAATTTTCCGATGGTTGAGACAAAGATTCCATCCTTCCCCATTTTGGCGTTGAAATCGCTAAACACGATTTTAACAGCGCTCGTATAGAAGTTCCAAGCGCTCGTAGAACTCATCTTTAACATCATCGTCTTTCTCTTCCGTCGGGGCGAGTACACAAATCAGGCTTATACTAAAATATGTACCATTATGGACTGAACTATTTTTTATTGTCAATTGAGTCCAGCCTCATTTTATAAATTCAGATTAATATACTTGAGACTCTCTCAAGTATATAAATTTGAATGGTTTTACATTTTTGAGAGTGTTTTAAAAGCATTACGCTCCGAAAAACACTCCAATTGTCAGTTTTAAAAGTCATTTCTAGAAGCAATCCGAACATTCATTAATATGATTTCTCGAATTTTGACCATTGGGTGTTCTCTTGTTATATTATCTTCAATATGTATTGGATTCTTTCTAGAAGTAATTCTGCAGCCAATGCCCTCGATCTACTCGTACTTTTAATGCTCATAAATTGGGATCTGTTTGCAACAAAACTTCAATTCGTTGCAATACCGCAAAGGCAGTGAAACTCATTTCAAATTCATACGATTTCATTCAAAATCGATGAAGAGGAAAAAATAAAATAGATAGTTCGGAAAGGGAAATGTGAGATACAAAAATCGATAGCAATAAAAAGCAGAAAAAAGAGTAACGATGCAAGCAAGCATTTATATATTAATTTGCGAACAATCGAAAATCGACATGTGACACGCGTTTTTTTAAATTTATGCGCTACGAATTGCATTTGCAATTTTTTACGCGAGCATTGAACATCGACCGCGCGAGAGATACCTTTTGTCATTTTCCATTTTCATTTCGTTATTATTGTTGTTGCATTGTCTTTTTTTTTTGCAATTGATAGGTATATTGAATATGTTTTTTTTCTTTCGATTTGGCGAATGAATGTTGAATGCTGCCGCAGCCATGCATATTGTATGTTGCATTCGCTCGCTGCATATGAATGACTGGCGATTGGATTCGAGGTGGCTGCCTGTCACCGGCGCTCCTGCTGCATCCTTTCTTTTTGTCACAAATAATAATCATGCGGTTCTGAAACAATTTTCGGTACAAAATTGCCAACATGAGTGTGCGGTTGAACGCAACAAAGGCAACCCAAAATGTCCGTCTGTCTGCATTTTACAACGTTTCCCCTGCAAGCATCAAAAACAATTCAACCTCATCAGCGGCCTTTCTTTTTTTATTCGCACATACGCCATAAATCAATGTTCGAATTTTTACAAAATAAATAAAAAATTGAGAGTGCAGCGAGTGAAATTTCAAAAAGCGAATAGACAAGCAAGGACGCAGGACATTATGTTCGCGCCATGTTTAAAATTTCACATACTTCTTTCATTTTATTTTTTCAATTTTCATTTCTGTCATGCGTTACATATTTTTCTCGATTGTTTTATTTTTTTTTTTTTGATTATTTTTGCAGTTGTTCTGGTTTTCATATCTCAGTTTAATTTCCTTTATGGTTGGAAAAAAAAGGAGAATGCATTTCCGATATTTTACTTTTTTCATGCGGGTGCACACCTTTCAGTATTTAGTTCGATGGTTTTTATGATAGTATGAAGAAAAAAATGGCAAAGAAAATGTCAAGTTCAATGTAACCGAAATTTTAATAGGTACTTTCTAAATAATAACATTGAACTCAATCAAAAAATATTTTATATACAAGCAGGATGGAGATGGTACTATGAAATGTTCGTTATTTACAGTCGAATATGATATTATTCTCGTATTTTCGTTTATGTAGTAAGCTTACTTGTCGCACTGAGTGACATGCCAATGGTTTCGTGCTATGCCTTGACTTACTTGATGACATGTCATTGATCGCGTCGTGCAGCATAATAAAATTGTGTAATACAATTAGACCTTGTCTTCACCATGGACATTGTCTTGTACTCCTGACCAATCCGCAATATTTATGCAGAATTAAAGACAGAATTTCCTCACTAATACACACCTATTAACAATCAATTACTTTAGTACCAAACAATTTTTTTATACTTCAAACGAATAATATCTTGTATTTTCTTTTGAAGTTTATTGAAAATATATTTCTTAACTAAAATCTTTCATTGTTTACGTTGAGTCTATTAAAGTTGAAAAACTTTGAACTCTGCACTTCTACTTTGTATTTGATTTCTTTATGAAGACGTTGCAACAGCTGCCAATGAGTTTCGTTACATCGTGGACAGCTGCAAGTTGGCTGCTTTCGTACAAGTTTAAGTAAATAAGATGAAGTTCATAAATTGTTTCTTTTTTTTTAATGCGATGCAATTTGAGATAACCTTGCAGATTTATAATAAAACAATAAAAAACATTAATAGTTGCCCTTCACTTGGCAACGCTAGATTCTACTTCAGGCGGTAATTAAATGTATTGGTTCTATTAGGGGCTATGAGTGTATACACTTCCTTTGACCACAAACAAACTATCTAACCAACACATCAGAATTTGAATCGGAATCGCAGTATACCCTACAAATACAGATGAATTTTAAGTGCACAAATATTCTTCTATAATCGAAAAATAATTAAGAAAAAAAATCTGTAGTGCCAAGTAGAGATATTTCATGCTTTTTAACCAACTTCACACCTGACTTTTCTACTGAAAAAACAAAACTCGAATCGCTTCCATGCGAAAATGCTGCAAACAAAATCTTAAAATGAACTTCGGATTAAGTTGTGAGTTGTGTTTCAGTGGGCAAGTGTTTGCCCGGGGCATTTAATCCATGAACTCAGTTGATCGCAGACAAGTAGAAAAAACCAAAAAACTTAAAAAAAAATAAATAAACTTGCAACGAAATGCAGCAACTTATGCACATACTATTGTAAGCAGGAAAGGGCATCGAAGGACAGTGAAACAAGTATATGCGCAATCAAGCGCAGTCAGCGCGCAGTTCCTTTGAGTTGCAACTCGACAGAACCGAGTGGGAGGAGTCGTAGGCGGTGGTGGCGGTTAAAGGCGATGGCTACGCGACCAATGCGCTGTCGCGAATTATTAAAAGCCCCAATGCAAAGTTCTCTAACCTCACCCACCACTCATTCGTTCTATTCACGCTTGTCCGATATTTAACCTGTGATTACAATGTTTATAAGTTTGGTGTACCCTTCACTAGGTTTTGGAGAGCATGTTATATTGTGTGTCTTGAAATGCCAAAAGCGGTGATCCCAGCAAGTGCGCATATGATGAGACCTACAAGACGTGTCGGAGACTATAAAAGGTAAAGATTCTTAGCGTCGCTCAAAATTAACTGCTCTAAAGTCGGTCAGGTTACATATTTTCTCAATATCTGGTTAGCGTCAGACGATTTAAAAAACGATAATGTTTTAAAGGATATCAACTGTTGATTGATTTGATTTTCTTGTCATATTTTATTGCTTTTAAGGCCTAAAACTGCTTTTTGGAGTTCTGCCCTCCACTTTTGTTTTATTTCAGCTTCAGTTGCACTAATACTATGTACTCCTACGATTCAAATAGCGATGCTTAGACTAACTGTAGGATAGCTTATAGTCGAGTAGACTCAAATGACGCATTCTATCTTGTTATTTCTGTTTTTTTTTTTAACCTTGCGGCCAATTTGTACAAATTTTCAGCTCGGACAGCGTAAAATGAAGCTAAATTGCGCTGCTGTACCTGTTCGACTCCAATCGTCGTCGCTGCAGCTGTTGGCGGTGCAACTGAGCATGTGGAATGCATGGCAAAATGCGGTGGCGCAAGCAGTGGTTTATGTGCGACCTATGGCGACGTGTTCTTCTAAAGCTGCCACGTCTAAGGCCAGTACCCGTTCATGATGCTGGGCGCTCATCGTCGCTGCCAAAGTAGTTGAGCAATTTATTATTGCCGCAAATTGATTTTTATCTACGCTTAATCGATTGTTTGTTGCACACCATCTCATCCCAACCCATCCCATGCGAATGGATTCGAGGAGACACCATCCACAAGCTGCCATCAAAGCATATGAGTGAGTAAGTGTGTCAGTGAGTGTGTGAGAGTATCTGTGTGCAAGTACATGACTAGTAAATGCGACGATTGTGTGTGTTTGTGTGTTTCGCTGGATTAAGGAAATTATTTATGTTAGTTCACACGTTGTTTTACACGTAATTTATTAACAGCAGCAATCTACCGGCAACTACAACAACAACAAACAACAACAACAACATGTATAACAGGCATTTCTAGCGCAAACGTTCTGACCTTGGGGCATCGATTATGCTCGAAATCTGGATGCCACTTTGTCTGTTCTATACATCTGCCACTCTTTCTCTTTTACTCCCGGGATGCTCTTCGTTTATGTATACATAACGTTGCGAAATGTACGAGGGTAATGCTAGAAGTATTCAAACTCAAGTCGAGGAGCCAAGTTTTTGCGCAGTTTAATAAACGTCAATGAAACATGAATACATCGCAATACATCAGCGCTGCCAGTAGTTAGAATAGTGGGTTGCGCTGACAAGTTTGGCGCCACAGGCTTTTATCATTTGACCGCCTTTTTGCATTTTAGCTCAGCGTTCGATGGTTGACAAATACAAACTTGCTCAAATTGAAGGTCCTTGATATATATTTAAAAACTACGTACAAGCACCATTTATTGTCAGCTCTGTTACTTATGAGCCTACCCTCGTAAGTGCATTAGAAAATCGTTTTGTCTCGCTTTGTTTCATTTGGCTGAGTTGCTGGGTGTGAAGGTGATTTACAATTTGTTGCAAATATGCATGCAATTTGTAATTTTCCACGAGCCGCAAATAAGAAAAAAAAAAGAAGCGTGTGGTGAGCAGCCGCAAAATCTGTGCAAAAAAATTTATTTATGACAGTGAAATGAGCGCAATTACAGCAATTATGGGCGCGTGTTTTTCCAGCGGCAATGAATCGATGCATTTTGTAGATCATTATTGTTAACCGATGTAAAATGTTATAGCGTAACGGAAAAGCAAATGCTTAGATAATTCCAAGTTCCCGTATATAATTGTGTGCATAAGGTTACAAGCAAAACTATACACAAAACAACATATTTTATAATTAAATAAAATTTTTGGGTGATTTGGAATATTATTTTTTTTTTTTCTTTTTACAACGCCCGAAGAATATATCGAATAATAGAACAGAAATGCTCAAAAATTTTACCACAAAAAATGAATGAAAATACGAGAAACAACTGTTACATGACTTGTTGGTTCTCACCATATGAAAGAGCATCTCTAACTTGGTAAAAAATATGGAAAAATTAATTTTTCACACTTAAGCCCCCTGTTCAGGTACCAGATCACATCAATATTCCTGATCAGTGAGTCGTTTTAGCGGTATGCCCTCGATCATTGATATAGTGGTTTGAAAGTCGGTTTGGATACTTTTTAGTACTATTTGTGCCGTTACACGAATGTATATTTGATGAAAATCGCTGTGATGTGGCCACTAGATGGTATAGCTCACATACAATAATAATTGAAATATATTTAATTCAATCAATTATTTTTTAATTATGATAATTTTGAAATGTAAATATTTTTTTTTTGGTGAATATTTCTGAAGAGTTATAAGTAGAGTATAATTAATGTTTTCTCTCGTCTCTCTCTCTCTCCACAAAAAGTAGGTATAACGGTTTCTCTTGATCAGATTTTAGGCAAACTTAAAAAGTTCATTTCAAGAATTCATTTAGTTTCTTTTAACCAGAATAATCTTCGTCATAAAGTGGAAAATCCACAAATCGATTTACATCAATTGTAAATTTTTGCTAAATTAAGGAATAATGATTTTTTTCAATGTAAGAAAGTTCTCTATATTTCAAATTGCTGTTACATGATTTTGATATCGGCTAATTTTATGAGAACAGTTGCTTCAGAAACTTAAATGATGTAAAGAGACTAAGATGGAGTTGGATTCAAGTGGTCGCATCAATTGGAAATATTTCTTACAAAACTTCTTGGCATTTTGGGTACAGCTGACAGATGGTAGTGCAGCTGGTCCAATTGTGGATTTATTTTATACAGAAATTTTATCTAAGCAATATTTTTTAAAAATATATTGCCTTGAGATTGTAAGAAGATTTCCATTGAACTGCAGTAAAGAAGAAGAAGTTCCTACTTTGATTTAATAAAAAAAAGTGGGCTGTGTATTCATAGGGGGCCTCAACCACAATGTGAGAGAAAATACCTGTTAGTATATGTTTGTGAAGTGGTCCACCAATTGACTTTTAAACGGAAATCGACTTACTAAAATGAGCCTTTTTATGGTGGAATTTATAGTTTATCTGCTAACGGCAAATATACCTCGCTTTACCAAAATTCAGCCTATCGTCAGTCGAAGGCCAACTGATACGCTGGAAGGAGTTCTTTGAAATCGATGACACTGAGTCAGAAACTTCAGCAATTCCCAACACCGAGCAGCGTCGAAACCCCAACAGAAGTATTTCTACTGATCCGCCTACTGGAGACTTAACAACCCTGGCCTTAGGCAAGCTAAAAATCAACAAAGCTGCTGGGCCAGATAATTTACCAGTCGAACTGCTTAAATAGAGCGCAAACATCATATTACGTGCCCAACACCCCATTATTCGTGCGGCATAGATATCTGCGACCATTCTAGATGACTGGAAGGAGTGGGTGATCGTCACTATCCCCAAAAAGGGTGGCATAAGTCAGTGCAGAAAATGGCGTGGTATAACGCTTTTAAACTCCGTCCAAAAAGTGCTGACAGTCATCATATTAGCCAGAATCTCTCCAACTTTTAACACCAAATTGGGTTCCGACCAAATCGGTATTGTGTAGACCACATTAATACATTACGCATCATTGTGGAACAATCGGTAGAGTGGAGGTCCCCATTATACCTTTTTTTGTTGACTTCGAACGGCCGTTTGACACCATCAATAGAGACTCGATATGGAGTTCACTGAGCAGCTGTGGCATCCCTGAAAAAATCATTGACATCATAAAGACGCAAGTGGAATTGGATAGGTCACACCTTGCGCACCGTGGGAATTAGCTCTACACACAATGCTTCCACTGGCAGTTCAAAGAAACTAAAATATATATTAACAGCCGTTTAATGCAAATATCTACTGCACTATAAGAAGCTAATTAAGTTGCTTTTATTTTTACAAATGTATTACCTTTCTTTCCAAATCCAGAGTAAATAATTTTACAACTCGTTTAGAATGCGTATTAAAAAACAATATCAATTTCCGCAAAGCTCAAGGAACTCTTTTTATTTTTGTTGCTATGTGTACAATAGGGATATATAATACTTTCGATCCGACGCGGTCCGTTTGTTATATCCACAACTTTTTTCGCTTCGTTCGCGGACGCAGTTTTCGCTTGATCAAAATGATTGTGGACAGCAGCTTCAGATGCGTTAATGGGCACATGTTCGATGGTTAAAGCGACGCAGGCTGAAATGACCGAGGAAGGCGTAGAAGAAGGTGTGGCGGCTCAAATTCATTTTATAACATTGCGAATACAACAAAAATTGTTTCTTTCCGTGTAACACTTGGAAAACTGCACAAATTTTTTTTATGAAAACTTAAATGCGAAAATGCCGACGGCAGAAGCGAAAAATTTGCGCAACAATTCGACTAGGAAACGCACTTTAAAGCACTTTTCAACTGCTTGTAATTTTTCAAATCGGTTTCTTTAAATTAAACACAAATTTCTACTACGAATTCAGAAATATCCCGCCGTAATGGCTGTCGGCGACGCCAACACAAAGCACCGAATTTTCTCAACTAGACGCTCAGCGATTTTACGAGCGAATTTTTTGCGCATATTTCAATTTGAAATTAAACAATTTTGTGGAAATTGTGGAGAAAAACGCTCACGTGAAAAAGCCAACAACAAGTCGCTAAAATCAGAAATTATTGCGGCGCCAAAAGGAAAATCGTAAACAGATTGGAATCAAAGAGCAAAAGCATCTGGAATTATGTTCTCTTAAATGAGTTCTGTTTGGTTTATCTGCTGCTTGCAACATGCGCATTGCGTGCGGCTGCTCTCGATGCGGTGCCAGATGCCGCACGAGGCAGCAGCTTCAGCAGTTCCAGCATCATTATTACTATGCATCATCATGATTATTTTTATTATTAGCAACTCAGTGGCGCCTCTTCCGCACGCGCGGAGTAGCTAATAAAATTAAAATGCCATATTTCAGCCGTTGATAACAATAAGTGCAAGGGAATAAGTGCAAAGGAGAGTTCTCGCCAGATCCTGCGTCTCACCTCGACGCTAATGAAAATTGTTTGCTGGCACGAAAAGCTGCCAAAAAGACGTTGATGTCTAGCATGAGCACGAGGTCGATTCGACAGGGCGCAGACGTTTGAAGAAGACCGGGCTGCGCCGGGTACATTGACAAAAATGGCAGCGGCAAAAAGTACCTGTGGAATTTCACGATATTTTATTTCCTTTGTCGTATGTTGGTTTGGCATTACGCAGAGTGTATTGATTTTTGTGTTGCGCCCAGCGGCGAAATTACTTTCGAAAAAGTTCTTCCGAGTATTGAATTTGCATAATTGTTGACATTGTGTGAAGTGTGCTCTGGAAAATAAGGGGACTTTGAGTTCCTAATGACAAACTCTTTGTTTTCATTGTCGCCTGCACGCTGCTCCACTGCTGAAAATCGGCATGCCTCACGGCAAAACCAGAATCTCTTCACTCAATCTGATAATAATCAACAGAAACAAAATTGAATTTTTGTTTAATATTTGGTTGGAAATGATTTATGCATTGCAGGTGATTATTGATTTCTTATCGGAAAGAAGACTTGTTTGCTTTAGTTTAAATAAATTCCATTTGAGGATTTTCTTGCTTTTCATAACGCTGCAAGCTAATCAAATTGTTTGCGCTTGTCACCCTACCCCTCAGTGGTGGCTCCTTGTCGGTGTGCAATTTTAGCGTCATCGTCTTTGAAAGCCTTTGGAAAATTTGTAATTAAATTAAAATTCCTGTAACATGACATTTTCAGCAAAAGTGCCGACACAAACAGCCGTCAGTCGACGTCCATTCTGTCGCCGCCGACGTCGTCGCCCGCCCGGCAAGGCCGCCCACGGCCTGCGCCGTCGTCATGCCCTGCTCTCGTTTTGCGCCAACTAAGACACGTTGTCAGCATTCATGTCACTACAACTCCAACTACTCCTACTTCCACTTGAACGGCTTCAGCAGCTACGACTTGAGCAACGACTCCGGCTGCCTTTGAAGTGAAAGATTTTTCATTAAAATTTGCCACTTTAATAGTTACTTGTGTTGAAAGTGTCAGCGAAATAATGGAAAATATTTTTATGTGAGAAAGAATCTTGAGCAGCAGAATAATTCATATTTTTATTATTAGTTGAGCTGAAATAGTTTGTATTCTTAGTAAAATATATTTTTGGCTTACAGAACATTCTTGAGTTTATTTAGCGTTTCTAGTTGCATAATTAGTTGGGTCATAATTTAGTTATAGGGTATTAAGATCTCATTTTCTAAAATAACAAATGAAAATGTTCGGTGTCAAAGATCATAAGTACGTTCACAGAATATCAAGATTATCGTGCTTCTATGGGCATAGATTTTGAATTGCTTTGTATCCCAGCATATTTGGGGTAATATATAAATATGTGGTCTTTACGGCAGCTCTGTATCGTTTTAGTCCTGGGTTGGTATGATGGTGGCTCGTGTCGATTGGATAAAAGAATTGCTGAAAATTCGTTAACAAGAGTTGATAAAGGAGTTGTATGCTAGTTTTCGTAAGGACATAAGCCGTATCAATAATCAGAGATAACCCACAATAATGGTATGCCTGAACTCTCTCACTCCTATTGACAGACAGAAGACTTGCGGACAGATGGACATGTCTGTATTCAAGAACAAAAATATAGACTTTATGGGCTCTACCTCGCCTTCTTCTGCGTATTATATTCATTCGCAAAAACTATATAACCCTCTTAACAGGACATAAAAGCGATAAACACTTTATGCCTTGTATGTGACTATTAGAGTCACAGTTTGGTATGGTCCGATCTGAACCTAACTGTTTGTTTGTTTTAATTCTATACAAAACTTCCCAGAATATCTACAAAATTCAATGACCACTCAAAACAGCTAATCTTTGAGATCTTGTGTCTGCACAGTTGTAATCTTTTTTGACAAAACTGATTGGGGTTAATCACCTTTCTTTCTCCCTAGGTGGAGAAAAAGAGATTAAATGTTTTTTGAAGGAAATTTTTGATCCGATCATCTCCAAACTCGAATTGTTGACTTATCACAAGAAATAATTGAATACAGCTTTCGGATATTTTTCCAATTTCTTCTACAATGGATTTCAACGATTATATAGCGCCGAGTAGAAGCTCTATTAAATATTTTTTCAGTTAAACGTCTTCAAACACGATAAATATGCAGGGATACAGTGCCAGTTACCATATAAAAAAGAGTGTAGGGTTACTTTTCGAATGGCTTTTCGCTCTTCAAATGCAACATTTTGAAGAAATCATCTTTTCGTGTTCTTGACTACACCTTGACTACAGCAAGTGCAAAAGAGAAGTAAAATTTCTTTAGATCGGACGCAAAAAAAAAAAAAATCAAATATTTACGCTTGCACTACTTCAATTCGGGTCAGTTCAAGATTGTGTGAAAAAAAAATAAACCTGAAACCTAATGGTCACGAATTATTAGATACGATTGGAAACCTTCCTTCCCCGGCAATCTTCAATTTTCGCTTTAAATTAAAAGTAAACTTTAAGCCAGTCCAGTACTACTAATCTTTTAAATCGCAAGTAAATAGAAAAAATATAATCTAAAAAAAAGAAGGCAATACACATTTAACAACACTTGAATATAACATATTGTTAAACTTTATTAAATGTAATTTCGATCTCAGTACATATACACATATCTACAATAATTCGTGTTATATGCTTTGCAGTACCAAAGTTTCAATTCAACATCGCATCAACACTTAAAGAACTATTTTCGAAAATCCACAACCACTTCATGAAGTTCATGAATACTCGCTTAGAACTTTTACCAAAATACAACCAAAATAAAAAGCAATAGTCAAAACATTGACTCCAACATGCTCGACATGTGCACTTCACTTCACTTCACTGTACTCCAGACCACTTTAATTCCCCCTGCCGCACACCTATACAAAGCCGCTCCCAGTACCAAATCCAACACATCGCACCACTTAAATTTCCACGAAATATACGCAAAGCTATCCAATTCACGGCATAAGAGAGCGGGAACTGTGGAGGAAAACAAAAATCTTTTTACGTCAGTTCTGCTTGTCTTGTTCGCTGGCATTTTCTTGCGTTGTTACCTTCTGCTCAGCCAGCTTCGTCGCTTCCGTCCCAACATTGAAAATGCTTCAGAACGCCGCTATTGCTGCTGCTGCTTCGCTTCACGCCGGTGCGTCATCCTGAGCTGTTATTGCTGCTTCCCAACAATTTTCTTTCGACAGACGACTACGACGAAGACGACGCCGGCAACCAAGAGCAAAAATACACGAGAATAACACGAAACTTGCTTCTGCTTTTGCTTTTTTGCCGCGCATTCGTCAGTCCGTCCGTCTGCAAGTCTGTCTGTATGTCTATCTGTCTGCCAGTTTGGCACGCCGACGCCTTCTGTCTTACAGCAGTTTAGTATATAACAAGCTAACAATCGAGTACCCTACCGCTCGTCCACCCGCAAGTTTTACAGACTCATGGCCACCGTTCCGCGCACATCCTTTGCAATGTGGCCCCTTGGCGGCTTGGCTGAATACTTCCATGTTCGTTTTTACAAAGTAAAACGGAAATGACAGTTCCGCAACGGAACGCAACGCCGGCGAACATCTTGCCATGAGACTTTTAAGCAGTATCAAGCCAAAGCGAATGAACCGAGCTGAGCTCAGGATTCGCAGCAGCAACAGCAGCATTGAAAGAAACCTTTCTCGCATAATAGTCTATCAAAGTGGCAACTACAGCAGCGACACGGATACGTCGCACAGACCTTTCTTCATGCATTCAAAGCGCCAGTCCGTCAGTCAGTCAGATTCTGTCAGACCCAATCGTTCCGCTCCGCCGACCCTTTGCCAAACACCCACACACATAAAGGCAACCTTGATAGCTGCGCGTCGAGAAAATCTAGCAAAACAATGAAAACTCCAGCACAACTTTTACCAACGCCATTGGATGCTATTATCCTTGCGTGTGTCCCTGTCTGTCTGTCTGTCTGTCTATCTATTTCACTATTTGTACGCAGGCAAATTTCTTAAACAGAGTTTAACCTTTCTTTCTTTGCGCTGTGCTGCTAGCATGAGTGGAAAGTAAGTTTCTTCAGTATGCCAAACTAGTTTCCACTTCAAACTAAAGATACACAATTCTGCTTTGAGATTTTCGCGCGGAGGATGTGGCCTTCTGCGCTTCTAACTGTATCAAATTTCGCGCTCATTTCCTCCAATTTCAAACTAATTTTCTAATTATGAGCAAACGAAACGAAATGAAAATCATGTCACATCGTTCGCCCCCGGGAGTGATTTATGTGTTTTGGAAAAATGTCAAAAATGTGTATTTGTTGCTCGGTTGTATCTGTATCTGTATCTGTATCTGTATCTGTAAGAGTATATCTGTTTAAGTTTGTTGGTATCACAGTTTCTGCCAGTGTTCAATCGCATCTTTTCTGTATCTTCAGTTCAGTTCAGATCCATACAGTATGAGAATTTAAAAGTATTTACAAAGCTACTAGAATCGAATAGTAACGAAATGAGTGGCAGCGACATCCTACGCAAACTTAGTTATTCGCTCTGCCGCTTTGACTGCCCTTCGAAGCAGACAATAACTTTGCCGCCGATTTGATTTATTTATTTATTAGTATTTTGGTTTATTTGTTTTGTTGCTGTCTTCGCTTTGACAAAGTTATTTGATTACATGGTACATGAAATGGACTTGGAGCGGACTTCGAACTTATTCGATAATCATGCAATGAACCAAAGTTGTGGAATGAGGAGGCCAACTGATTTGCCTAATCTAATTTTCTGCATGAATAGGAATTTTCTTAAAGCAATTATTTGTCTTTAAAGGAATTATTTCACATTTTCAGCTATTTCACATTTTGGGAACTGTTGGTGGGAGCTGTTATTGGTTAGTATGAATCTGTTATAAAATGAAATAAAGGCGTTGGACCACACATTATGTTGGAATTCTAATAATTAATCTTATCTTCTACTATAATAATTTAAAATTTTGTCAAAACGAATATTTTTAAAAAAATTCAATTTGACTTAGAAAATAAATTGGCAAAGGCCACGTCAAGTACTTCAAGTAAACAGACAGCGAACAAATGTATCTTAAATACTTTCTACAATGTTAAATTCAACAGATATATGTGATATGAACAAAGCCGTCAGGCTTCTACATTAAATAAGCTAAAAGTTGAAATACTCGTACTTACGAAAGAAAAAATCTAAATATTTTTTTTTAGTTTATTCAGTAGATACAAATTCATATACGCATACGCTCAGGAATCAAAAACAGAAAGTCGCTCGCTCTGAACTTGTACTACGAAATAATCCGAAAAGTTTTTGCTTCGCAGAAAACACGAAAATCTCAGCGAAAAGAATGAAAAAGTAACAAAATAATGTCAAAGTTCTGCGCTGTTTCGGCGGTCTCAGAGGTTCTTAAAATGTTTTCAATGATGTTTTCTTTTTTCGGATTTCTTGGAATTTCCAAAAGGGAATTTGGCACAAAAAGTAAAAAAAAAATAAAAATTGTATTCTTATTTTATTTTATTTTTTTTCATACTGTTTGTCATTTTTGTGCCTTAACTAAAGATTTTTGTGTTTTTTATTCGTATTCACTATTTCATTTGTATTCTTTCGTGCGTTGTGGTCTACTTTTTGTACAGGAAATGTCAATGAAAGTTTTGTGGATGTGTAGGAATGGCACGAAAACACATATGCAAAGAATTATAGGTATAGGTAGTAGCTATATTACACGAATCTACATTTCTATTTTGTTCTACGTTATTTTTTGTGGAAGATTTAAATGCGTTTTTGAGAGATGAAATTTGAAGTAAAATGTTGAAGTAATTTCTGAAGCATTAATTTGCTTAAAGAGACCTATCGGAAGACAGTTTCTATGTGCTCGGGCACCTCCAACCAGGGCACTAGTGGCTAGAAGAGCCAAATCATACCTCCTAAATACAACACACACTAATAAATCTAATGCCGAGAGCCCAGACCAGATTCCGCGCCAGTTCAATGTAGCAGAGGTAACAGTTACGTTTGCTACATTGAATCTATTTTTAATTAGTTTTTTAAGTTCTTCAGAGCTATGTATAATTGTTCACTTTGTTGAAGTGAGTCTCGTCAAGAGGAATACTATCGGATATTACCTGAGCGTCGATGACAACGGCTTTGTTGTCTTGAACGGCACCCAGGTCTGGTTTCTTTAGACCGGATGATGTCTGAAACCGCGGCTCGAGATGAGTCCGGATGTTTTTGTTCCGAAGAGACCTATCCATATAGTTTATAAGACTATTGTGTCTATCACCTCTTTCGGCAAACGTTCGGAAACATAGTTGGACTGACTTTATTAGAGTCAGCGAGACCAGATCCATCGACAGACATATGTAGTTTATTACTCCACAATATATTTTAAACTCTGTCTTGGATCGAAATTCTAGACCGTCTGCTTTGAGTCTAGCCTTAACGTTAAAGAGATCTTCATTAATGAGCAGAGCAGATGACTCTCTTGATGCTCCCTCGAAATTAGGAAGCTTTAGGCTTATAAGGGGTATCAGCCACCTAAGTGATAGTAATCCTAAATCTCCATGACAAACTGGGGCATGAAAAAATGCCTTGGGAGTTGGGAGTTGGGTTATGGGTTTCGGCCTTAAATTAAATACTATTCCTAAAGCAGATTAAATACTCGTGGCTTTGATTTATTAAATTTTTAAGGAGATTTTGACCAAAACCAAAAGTCTATGGAGCTTTTGAAAATTAGCTTATTTTTGAATAGCAGGACATAAAATAAGAAAGTTATACCATCTCAAGCCAAATAGAGTTCTAAAGAATTCTGCTTCGGCGTAGTTATGAAAACTTCGCTGAAAATGGTCTCCCTTGGGCATAATTGCAATTGCTGTATGCAAACCAAGTTACGGCTCATGGAGTATTTTTGAGTTATATATTTCTGACTTCTTTCACCAATATAAATGAGCTTCTGAAAAATTTTATACTATTTGATGCTTATTTGAACTTTTTACGGAAATGAGTTAAAATTGTTGTACATAATTGTCAACAGTGATGTTCTGCTTATTTCCATTTGAGCAGTTAGGTTTCGGGTCAAATCCTGCACTCCAACTAAAGGGATTGGGAGCCTCATCATATTCCTTCTGCTCCCAATCCCGCCAAACATCAGTAAACATTTTCTTTGGAGTAAAATAAAAGACTTCAAGACAGCTACCCACAATCCAAATCCAAAGTACACCACTATATGCCCATGTGATTCCGAATCAGAATTACGAGAAAGAACAGAATTGTTAGAAATTCTACAGTTTTTGAGATAACCTTTAAAAACAACTCTAAATCTGATGATTCTGACTTTGGACTAGGAGTCAGCGCCAAAAAAGTACATGGAGATATACTGATGTTATATCTCGGCCATGAAACTTTTTTGTGTGGCTGTGTTTTTGATAATTGGTTAATTATTTGTAAACAAATTTGTGAAGGGTCTTTCTCCATCCTTTGGTTCAGATACAGGTTAACCAAGTAACAAATAAACAGCCCGCTTAGGTTGATGTGAACTACCTGAATTCTTTTTACTAGACTTTAACTACTATCTTCTTCAACTTTAAGTTATTATCTGAGTATTTGTAGTATTTTTAGTTTTAACTTATCTATTTCTTTTTGTCTCTTTATGATGCCATTTTCTCCCTCCAGTTGATACGCTTCCGCGCTCATGAAAAGGAAGTGCACGTCAAAGCTCAGACACAAACCACGAAGCGTAAAGGTGCAACTGAAGCTAGCAATAACAACATCGCATACATTCAATTGCAATTGCCACCAACAATGAAAACGGCAGCCAGAGTAAAAAATGTATCTGCAATTTGGTAACAAGCAACTAACTAGCTTCAAACTGAAACAACAAAACAAACTAAAAATAAAAAAATAAAAAACAATGCGTGCAAGCGAAAATTTGTTAAACAATTTCGCTAAACTTAAAACGAAAGCGAACTGGACGAGTGTGCAAATGAATGAATGAATATTTGTACGTCTGTCTGTCTGGCCGTCTTGAAAAGGGAAAACAAGCTATGGAAAAAAAGGAAAATAAATAAAACTAAGACAATGCCACACTCATTCACTTACTAGCTCACAAATTACAACAATTAAATGGCGAACAAAGTAAGCCAAGCCGCAATTATCACATCACATGTTGAGCTCAACGCTGAGCTGCGCTAAGCGCTACTCCAGTTGCAACACTGACTGCCACGCTGCCCCTTCGTCGCACCCAACTGTTGCCGCAGTCATTGCCGCCTGACTTGATTTTAATTTATGAACTGCTTTGCAACGCGCCTGGTGGCCAACTCAGCGCGAACCAACCGCAAGAACCGAGCAACAACAATGGAGACAAAGACTTGCAAGCTAAATAAGCTAAATAACACTGGAATTTCTTCAATTCCGCGCCTCAGCTCGATTTCACTTCATACAGCGCAGCAATTAAGCTAAAATTTACAATTGCTTGATTCTGTAATGCTTTTCTTGAATTCGTTCTATTTTTTGTTTTATTGTACATCATCATCCTTGCCTTGAATTGTGCCACTAAAAAAAAAAAACGAAAACAAAAACTCAAGGTGTGCAACTATTTCTTCAAAAAAACAATCGAGTGATAAATACCGAGTTTTCAAATTAAACAATTGTCAGTCACTGAAGCTAAAAGATTCACTCGCAGATATTCAAACAAAGAACTACAGCTCAGACCCTAACAGGTGTCGGCGGCATAACTCGCAGCCAGCGTTCAATTTTCGAGCAACACTTTTGCACGTTGACAGCTAAAAACAGGCAACAAAAACCGAGCAGAAGTGAGCAACATAGTACAGAGCCGGTCACAAAAAAGGTCGAACAAATGCAACCAAATGCAACGTAGTCAAAAAAGTATTTGAAACTTGGACGAAAAACATTTTTTTCCTTCTTTAATAAATAAATAAAAAAAGCTTCGCATTAAATACGCAACATTTCATTCAATTAAATTCTATTTCATTTATTGAAAACGATCCAATTTCATAATGAAATTTTTGCTCATCTACGGCTGTCAGTCTGTAGCAAAGAAAAGACAACAAAATATTCAAACTTTGCAGCGCAACAAAATCCAATAACAGCACAGAAATTCTTAGCTCCAACTCCAAATTGGATGGCTTCGAGCAGCAATGGCAGTTGGCAGCATCATTATTGGGGTAGATGGTTCTTCGACAAGAAAAACAAAAACTTTTTTCCACTCGAGTAACTTAAGTGCCAATTCTCCCCCGAAAAAAAGAGAACAAACCTAACAACAGAATAGAATGAAATGAAATCGAAAAATAAAACAAAACAAAAAAATACGCAGCATTATTTCGCAGAGTCTAAGAAAACTAAAATAAAATAAATGAATTGTTTATCCTTGAAAAGAATTGGCAGTCGTCGAATGAGCAAAATGCAGAAGTGTGAAACTGAATTGTAGGCTTTAAGTTTTTGTTGCGGAGAAAAAAAAGGAAGTTAAATTAAATAGATTAAAAAATATGTTATTAAATGTGTACTCGAAATGCTTAAGTTTTGTATTTAAGCAATCTAAATTAAATATTGATTGTGTTCACTAGCTAGGATTTCAATGTATTAAGTTGTTGTTTTTAACCAAAAATAGTTTGTAAACGATTTTTTATTTGTTAAAAAGTGTAAAAAATGCGAAACCATTTGTCTCTATTTACTTTTGTCTCTATTTACTATATAAAAATATTACCATTTGCAGATGCTTGGCTGTAAAAAACTGTTCAAAAAACTGAAATGATTAATAAAACCCCAATCGTTTCTTTTATTCCGTATAAAGAAAGTTATGTATTAGTGAAAAGCCATGGAAATATCTGTTTCATAGTTTTAAAATTGGAACAGAATGAACTTTAAGACCAACCGACGGTTTGAAGTTGCTAAATTGGTTGGATTACTCGAAGAAGATCCAAGTTGAACGTATCAAGAACTTGCACATCATTGAGATTTGGTCGAAAAGCCGTAGCCAAGCGTTTGAAAACGTTAGTAATTATTCAAAAACTAAGAAAATTGGGTGTCGTATAAATTGTTGAAAAGAAACTTCGAGTGGAAATTTTACTCTTGTCAAGAGCTGCTTTAGAAAATAAAATGGAATATTTTCTTGCATCGATTTGTGTTAATCCCGGTCAAACATAACACATTCATGGAGCCAATATCATGCTCTATATTTGGTGGGATCAGAAGAGCTTTTGAAAACGAATGAAACCATCACAAGAGATCGATACCAATCTCAACAATCATCTTCCGCACATCGCAAAACTGTTCAGAACAAACTTGTTCAAATAGGACGTCCTACAATTTATACTGATTAGCCCATATTCCAAATGATGACTCATCAACTATCAGAGCAGCAATTCACATCACTTTTGAAAACGAATGAAACCATCACAAGAGATCGATACCAATCTCAACAATCATCTTCCGCACATCGCAAAACTGTTCAGAACAAACTTGTTCAAATAGGACGTCCTACAATTTATACTGATTAGCCCATATTCCAAATGATGACTCATCATCTATCAGAGTAGCAATTCACATCATATAGAGTTACCTAAAAATGGGTCGATTCTTAGTTGTTGACGGAATGATAGGCAAATACTTCCACCATTAAATTTGTAGCCATTTTATTTCAAAATTAGGCCTCAATTTTGGAAGAAGAAAAAAAACAACAAAAACTAATTTTCACATTTTTAATAGTTGTAAAGCCTATGTTTTGTTATCGTTTTTGATTGTCTACCCTAAAAGACTAAAGTTGAGCCAATGGAAGGTGTGGTAAATCAAATAAATGTATTAAAATCCTAATGGATTATGTTCCGCCTGTCTATTTCTTTGTCTAAATAATATTAATCAGGCATGCTCCCTTCATATCATAATATCTTCGAATCATATGACATACATATAAAAATTTGCACTGGAAATGACGGCTAACACAAAGAAATCGAATAATTCTTATTAATACGGGAGCACGCCCGAATATCTTTAATTCAATTTGATATAGAGCCAATAACTTTAGATTTTGAAATTCTACCTTCCTCAATCAATGAAATAATAAATAGATCCAATTCGAAATACTCTGAAATTCGGTACCTATATATAAAATTTTTTTTGTTACCATTCTTATTTTTTTTATTAAGGATGTCATTTATGTTTTTCATTGGAAACACTTATACATTTAAGCAGGTAAAAACCCTCATTAAGGCTCAAACTTTAAGTTAATGAATTTCTACTCTCAAAAATATTTTATTCACTTAAGTTATTAATTTTAAATGATTCGATTTATAATCTTTATGAAATTTCATTCAAAAGTTTTCTCATCATTAAATTCTCAATGCAAATTTGATTTATTTTTATGTAGGTAGTAAGTAGGTTTGACTACGACACATATCTGGCAAGAACTTAAATTCAATTTGTAAATACCAGCAACTATTTTCAAAGAAATATGATGAATGTATTAGATAAGTGACAACCTCTCATACGGCCTTAATATAAGAAAAAATATGTTAAAAGTGGATATCTATGAAGACAACAACACCAATCAAAACTGCTTTAAGTGTATTCAAAATACAAATCAATTAAAATATTGAATACTGCATATTTCTTTAATTCATATTTTATTGAAATTTCCTTATGCCAAACATAAACAATTGAAAGAAATTTTAGTTAATAATTTATTCCCACCAACAGGTCACCGTGATTAAATCAATTACTTTGACCGCAACAGAAAATAATTACTCAATTTATGAGGAATTCCTTCGGCCGACGGCATTTAGGAAAGCCATAAAACATAATTTCTCAATAAAAGAAAAATACGGCACGGCACGTCTTGCTCTGTTGATGCTGTTTCGTCTTAACATGATGATGACGATAATAATGACGTATTTCAATGTTTTTGTTTTAAAGACTTTCAAGAGACAAAGATAGAGAAAGAGATAGAGCGAAAAAACAGTTGAACAGACCGACATACGGACGACGGAAGGACAGAAAATATAACGAAAAATGAATAATGGCTGCACGGCCGACCTCCATAAAACAACAACAACAACACCAACAACCACAGGCGTCGAGTCGATTCGCATTGATCTGCCCATAAATACTATGCACACTCTTTCTCTCTTAAGCACACACACGCACACGTATTCATTAGCGCTCCATCTCACTCACTCATTTACACACCAACACACACACAAGCAAAGAGACCGGCAAATATGGCACAGAACAGAACAACAACAAAAACAAGAAGAACAATGGCAAAGCAGGAAAGACAAAGTCAGCCATTTGCCGTCGGTAAAGTCGTCGATTCGATTCGATTCGAAATTCAGAAAACGCCATCATCCGAAATGGGAGTTCAAATCGAAGTTGTCGATTCGAGAGGCGAATGCGAAATGCATGAAAAAAGAAATCAACCACTAAATTTATGAAGTGTTTAAGAGCATAGTTAAGAGCGCGTAGCTTACTCTTATCCTGTTGACATGCTGTCCTTTTCCAACGCATTATTATTAAAGGCAATCAGCTGTTTCCCGCCAAATTTTTATTTTGCGCTCTAAGCCAAAGAGAAAAACACGAAGGCACTTATGCTCTTCGCTGCCATTGGAAAGTGATTGGAAAGTCCTTCACACAAAAAAGTGTTTGTTATTTCAACAAAATATTTAGTTTGTTTCTTTTCCATAATTTCTTTCAAGAAGCTAAAATTGGTCGCTGTCCGCATTCCATTTTAATAGAAGAAATTAAATGAACTTCGTTTCTTTTTTCAAACAAGTGTCAAAGACTTTTTAAATACGTCTGCGTGTCTGACCTTCTTAGAACTAATTGAATTTCGCCTTTTTTATGCGTTTATAATCGCAAGCTCAAACTTTACCATTCGCGTCATGGAATGAGCCATAAAATTTAAATGCAAACGAAATTTAAATATTTTATTGAAAAATAAAGAGTTAAATAGACTTCAGCTATGGTATAACCAAAGCGTTCAAACATACAGGGTCTATATTAAAAATTAACGGAAAAGGAATTTGTTGAAGCGGGCAATGTATGACTTTGTTCTCATTACGTCTGCCACATTTTTTCTAGCTTCGAAGGCTTATTGTCTGATCCCGGAAAATAATACTTATTATATCCTAACATATAAGCAATATTAGATGTGGCATGAAACATATCTCGGAGCCTATCGTCCGTTTAAAAGCGTGAAACGCATCGCCGATGTCAGGCAACCTGTTGTAGAGACACTTTCAAACATGTTGCTGATGCATTGCTTTACATTTTACAACCTGAATTACTGACAGCTGCTCTAATTGGACATAGTGTCGTATCGTTGGTTGTGGCAACTCAAGTAGAGTAATAACGACTTAAAAATATGTGATATACAGGGTCCGATGTTCATAAGCTTGCAGCACTCTTAAATCTTTTATTTTTTCATTTAAACCATTTACCAGATAAAAGTTTAGTTTTCTTTTTGAATATGATTTTTCCTGCATCAATCGGTACCAAAAATAATCATGATAGAATAGAAAATGACTGGGTTAGAGCTGATGGAAACTCAAGTTCGAATTCATTGTTGACGATTTATAGGATTTTTTGTTTAAATTTTCTATTTCGAAATAAAACAAATATCTCAAGATTAACATTTTTTATTGAGTTCTTTCAATTATACAAATTTGAAGCCATAACAGATCAAGAACGAACTCGAACAAAGGTTGATTCGTATTAAATCACAAACTGAAATATTCGTTCAGAACATCGGAAATCCTTCAAAAGAATAATCATCTACACTTACAATCGTATACTTAAAAAAAAGCAGTCCATCTCCAAAAAGCGGCACAGTTAACATAAAAATATATTCTTATATTAAGTCAATTCGAACATCGTTGCGTCGCCTTAATAAAATGTAATTTGAAGCTTCTTGTTCGGTAATCTAATGAATGAATATTGGTAAATTATTTTTTTATGTTTAGTTCTATACCTCTGAAAGTCTCTATACCTCTATACCATCCCCAGTTATCTAAACCGTAAATAAATTAAATTAAATTTCGATCTTTCAACCAAATTTCTTAAATTTTCGTACAACACCAAGCAATTCAAGCAGCCCTGCCGCCCTTCAATTCTCAAACTATATCACACGAAAACCTGTAAATACAGCTCACATTCCTACGTCGACAGGCATGAAGGGGCCCAGAGCTAGCTCTGCAGCTGTCAATAAGCCTGGCATTTCGATTTCGTTTCACGGCAAAAGCGTCGAGCACAATATTCGTCGTTCATGGTGGAAAGAAAAAATAATTAAGTTCTCAAAAGATAAAAATCATGTTAGCCACAGATCAATTAGTAGATTTTTCAATCTGGGCTTATATTTCATCTTCGCAGCCACCAGCCGCCGCCGGCTACTCCCACCGCCCGCGCACACACGCTCCCAGCAGACACGATCGAATGCAGCAAATGCATAAATTTACATATGAGTCGGGCTTAAAATGATTTTGAAGGCTGTTGAAATGTTTCACTGCAACCTGCTGCTCCAGCTTCGATAGCTGTCTGCCTGGTCAAGTCTGGAGTGTTCCTCTCGACTGCAGGGTTTCGGTTGAATGCAACTCATTTGCTGCTCGTTGAAGAAAGATAGAAATATCAGCCGATTGAAGCGCAGCACTGAACACGCTTTGAATTTGAAATGGCATCGAAGCGATTCGACTGTGAAGTGAAGTCAATTGAACTGCTTGGCTTGGTCGTCTGCGGATTCGATTCATTCGATTCGAACTGGTGGACATGCGCATGCAGACGCAGACACAGACGTCAGTAACTCATTTATCTCTTAACTGGACTTGAACAATTTCCCGACACCCAACTGCCGATCGAATGGCTGTACGCCGCTTAGCCGCTCTCCTTTCCCCTGAGTCCTGTTGCTAGCGTTTGCGTTTTGTTTGCAAACGCGTTCGAATTCTGTTCGGTTCTGTTCTTATTTTGACAACGAATTTGCATGCATTGAAATTGTGTTTTGAGCCTTGTTAATTTTGACTAAAGTCGCTTTGGCTGTTTCTGTTTCTGCCTCACTGCCAACTCGCTTGAATTTGGCATTGCGTGACGCTAAAAACGAAAAACTTCGGTGTACGCATGCGCGCGCACATAATCTTTAAAAATACGTACAAGCGACTAACAGCAACGCACTTTACTCCAGAAAGTCTCGAACGAACTCCCATCGACCGTCCAAAATAAAATAAAACAACAAAGCCCGGCAAACGTTGATATTGTAAAAACAAAAAAACAAAAAAAATGTGAAACAAGATCCAAAACAAAGTGTTCGATGTTTCCGTTTCAAATTCTGTGGAACAAGACATTTGCGCATGGGCTCAGCTCAGCAGTGACCGACCAGCCGAGCTGATCAGCCGGCGGGACAATTGGTAAGACAGTGGGACAGCACAGATAGAGCGGGGAGCCGCACTGACATGGTCAACAGTTGCGTTCACATTAGGCCAGGTTAAGCATTTCGCTTACAGTCCATTGAAGTCTGAAGGAGGCAGTGCCACGCCAGCCCAGCGTCTGCGATGCGCGTTTAACTTATCGGACACAATTGCTGCGCATGTGCGAACAATTGTTCTGTTCTGTTCGCGTTTTGTTGAACGAAACAAGTTCAGCATTTATTGGGCTAATATTGTGCGCACAGTGGTTAGATGTAAGGTAAATTTGTATTTGAAAAAAATGGTAAAAATTTTAACCCTACATGGAGGTTAAAACGACATACTGCACTACCTAATATTTTTATATTTTAGTATGTTGCACTGGAAGTATGGCGTTTAATAAGCCTAAAGTGGAGTCCTTATTGTACTTCTAAGTATTGCTTAATGTTAAGAAAAAAAACCAATTGGAAAAAAAATCTTTAATAATAAATTTACTGGCTTGTTTATAAAGTCTGTGCAATGGGCCACAATGAGAAGAAAGTTTGATTTAAAAAAAAAAAAATTGCGTTATGTAATACTTGAACATCCTCTTGATTTATATAACCAATCAATCAGCCAAAGAATAATCTACATGAGATGCAACGGTAACAAGTTCATTCCTGATATTTATTTGAATTGTTTTGTGAAAGCAACAAATTATGCATATAACGATGCTACTCCCGATTTATGTTATATATGATATCCTTTCAAAATAAATAATTACATCAACGCCATTGTACCCAAATTAATCTGTTTGTTCTCTGAGGAATTAATGTACCGCTCGAATCTGAACCGCTCGAAATAGGTGAATTATTACTTTGACTATTTTAGAAGCTCCTCTAATAAAAAATTCCAGACTAATTTAAAGAAATTATATCTTTACCATGCCGTATTGAAATATTTTTAAATAAAGCCTTTATTAATTTGTATTATTTAAGTGAACTATTTTAACATATTTTTTCTTCTTACAGACCACTGTGCGCCGCCGCGCCTACTTCATCTTTAGTAACTTTTCGGAGACCATTGAGCATTTGACCAGTTGGTAACTCCTTTGGCCGCAAGCTATAGTCTGCCGTTGTGCTTTAGCTTATTGTTGTGACTATTGTTGTTGTGCTTGCCGCTCGCTGTTGTTGTTATTATTGTCTGAAGTGGTTCGCAGGCGCGATTGTGACGCAGATAAAAAGCAAAGCGATGCAAAGCAAAGCTGCTTAAAGCCAGCAGTACAAACCATCCAGTACAAACGGAACGGCCCAAAAGCGCGAGCCAAAGAGCATAACCAAAATTAACAATTCATTTTATTCTTAACTATTCATAGAACGTTCACTTTGTGTTTTCTAACAAGGTTGTCGCCGCTTCAACGGCACTCCTTCCCACCTACTCCAGCCCATAATATGGCCGGCGTAGTTCATTGGAGGCAAACCACGACCGAATGAGACTGAAGTCAAAAACGTTGCCTAATAATGCGATAATTTCATTTTCATTCAGTAAAGCCTCAAATTGGCCAACAAGGAACAACTAAAAAGCCAAAAGATACAACAAACTGAAGAATAAAGTAGCAGCAGCAGCAGCAGCAACAAAACCAAAGTAACTTGCAGCTGCAACATGTGGCTACTGAATTACTTTGTCCTGCTGTTGTTGTTGCTGATGCATGCGCAAAATTTAAATTATGTTGTTTTGTCGCATGTTTTTGTCGCTCTTTTCCCCCCAATTTAAAACTGCAATCCTCTTCTTGCAACAAAACTCATTGAATCGACGCGCCTCGATTCATCTGCGCTGCGCTAAGCTGAGCTTGGATGCTGTTTTTCTGCAGTTGTATATGTTTGTTGTTGTTGTTTTTGGTTAAAGGTTTTAACATTATCAATGAATAAATGAAAATGTCTTTTGTCAGCGGAAAATTGTTCATTCGATCGCTTTGCTCGCTCCGGTTGCTTTTTTTGGTTGGTATGCAATTCGAACATCTTCTTCTGCGCCTTTGCTTGTAAATATCTTGCGTTGCATTGTCGCTAAAATCGCTGCTTAAGCGCTGTTTTATGTCACAGCCAAATGTCATTTGTACATTGAAATGAAATTTGCATAAAATCGCAGGAAGCACTTAACGGATTAATAGGGATCAGAACCCTTTACACATGCAATGAATTAGCGCACAATTGAATGCTGAGCAGTGATATATACTTGATTTATTGATTTGATTTTGAAAGATATGGTGGAACTTACCTTTGAAATAAATTTAAATATTTATTTGGTTTTGAAATCCGTTGTAAATAGTAAAGTAATCCAAAGTGAAAGCTGCAATAAAAAAGATGAAAAATATTAGAAAATCTATTCTCAAATGATTTAAATTAATTTATTTAAATAGATTTTTGAATGCCTCATTCCGTTATTTATCGATGCGCGCCATCTCTCGACAAAAGTTCGAACATGTAAGCAAAGCAGATGTATCTCAAGTGGCAGACGCGCTGTTTCGTTTCTATCTTTGTATCTCTAAAATCAATTTAAAGATGACTGTTGCAGAGCAACAAACAAATTAATATTTGGAAACAGAGCGCTTGATATAAGCGAATAGTTCGTATAGCAGTGGAGTATTACATTTAATAATGTTAATGAATTTCTTTCACAACATCGTCATTCTTCATCTAAACTGCGTTGTTTATTGGATATGTTTGAATTGGATTTTACTCTACATGACATGAAACCTACAACCTGTGTACAAAACGAACGTAGTGCAGCAGCCAGTGTTGAAAAAGACCAACATTTATCATCCGTTTTGAAGAACTTAGTTTATTTACCGATACAATGTAACAAATTTCGTGATTAGATTTGAGTATACAAGTAGCATAATATGGGATTAATTTTTAATATAATTCAATGAAATCGTAAAGTCTACAACTTATACCATTAGTTTGTCTTGGTCAGCTCTAAGCACACGATTTAACCATGTCTGCCCATCATTCTACGAATACTGTGCATAATTGCCCCTAAGCTGAAAATATATGCAACATTCAAAGAGAGTTTATTATACGTCAGAAAGTCTATAATCGTATAAATTCTTGATTATCATCCAAGCTAAAGTCAATGTAGCCATGTGTTTCTGTCTGTCTGTGTCTCCCACTATAACTTATAAAAATCAACCAAAAACTTTTTCCTTCTTAAAGTTATGAACTTCAATTTTAAAACAGATATTGCTTATATCTACTAATATAAAGCATTCAAAATAAGCTTATATCAGAGCCCGAAATATATAGCATATAAAGGTAAATTATCCAAACAAGAATTTTTGTAAACGATAATAAAATTCTTTCCCATCAAAAATTTGTTTATAACGAGTCATCACAGAAAATATTTCTTATAGAGTACATTGGATTATTTTTAGGATTGTGTACTATTATAAAATCAATGAGAATAGCGTTGAAGCTTCAGCGTTTCTGTTGAAATCGAACAATGGCAATTGATAATAGAAAGCAGTTCAGGATCATTGTGCGTTATTTATTTTATTGGTACTGATTTGTACCGAAATAATGTTATTTCAAAGTCCAAAACTCTGGACTTAAACTTATATTTCAAAAATGTTATGCCACGCCCATTTTTTAGAATAGCCTACATATATAGCTGCCGTCCACATTTTCGTTTTTGTATAAAACGCTTTTTGAATGCAATCAACTTAAAATTTGATAAGGTAGCTTCATACACGTACTTCAATCGTACGATCGCCCCACATTTAGGAGTGACCCAAATGTAAGCTTCTCATTTTTGTCTTATATGAAAAACTTTTTTGTTGCAAGCAATATATACTTGGAATAAAGACTTGGAGAGGCATGTGAAACCCACTTTTAGGGCAAATTTCCAATCATTATTTCTTACAGCTGCTAAGTACACAAGTACAAGAAGTTAAAATTTTGTCTTTTTTAATAAATCTCTTCAACCAATTGTTAAACTTTGATACTTTTTTGCTTAGACCATGCAGCTCAAACCAAATCTTTATTCCCATGCACTCACTAATCAATTGATAAACTAAAAACAATGAAAAGGTGTTCGTTGCAAGGCGCGAAAATGTTGCATTATTTGACATTTTCCCAGCTTTTAATGTCAACAGCGACTAAGTTCAAGTTCAGCATCAGCAGCTTCGGAAAGATGCCAGTTAAAAGGAATATAACCCAGATGAAGAAGCCCAGATGAAGAAGAATAATATGCCGCCAGCGGTGGAGAGAGGGCTTGAAATTTGAACTGCAACCAGACTTTAGCGGCAACGGCGGCTGTCATATCCTTTTTGAGACGTCTGCGACGGCGCGGCTTGCTCGGATTCATGCCTGGGATTCATTTGCGCCAATTCAATTCTTGCCGTAGTCGAAATGTCATCATTGTTGCTCGTTTGTTCTGTGTGCGCGTTGAGCATGTATCTGAATGCGAGGTCTTTTGTAAAACTCCCTCGTTAAACAGATTATTTTCGGCTTTGGATGACAGTCAGACTGCAACGATTTGTGAAAACGTTGCGAGGAGACGCGACGAAAGGCGGAGATATTGCAGATTTTTGCAGGCGTTAATAATGTGATACTACACAACAACAATCGTTGCTATTGAACTGCAACGATTTCAATTCAATTGAATATGCTATCCAAAGCAAAGCAAAGCAAAGCAAATTCAAAAGCCAATTCGGTTCAAAGCCAAAGCCGAGCGCGAAATCTGATTCGAATCGCAATTTCTTCTTCTGAGACTGCTGGTGTAATCTCGCATATGAAAGTGACCAGCAAAGGTGTTAGCCGGGTTGCGAGAGGCATCTACTGACTGACATATGTATACACTCGGTTTGGACACAATCCCTTATGGCATCAGAGTAGAGCAGTTGCATACCGCTGCAGCTCGATCCAAGTGTTAATTGCAATTTGAGAACAATTGTGGCGCGAATTGGCAGACATCTATAGCCGCTTCCTCCTGCTGCTCCTCCTGCTGTACATTCCATTTTTGCTACGATCACCTGCGCAGCTACACGTAGACAACTCTGCCTAATTATATGCAGCACTGCTTTCATCTTTGTTGCCAGAATTCGTTTTGGCGAATAACGATTTAAAATCCATTTGGAGAGCGACCTCACAGGTGTAACTGAACGCCCCGCATTTATGTTATGCAAATTGAATGACTTCGAATGTTTTTTTTTGCTAACAAAATTAATTTTTCATAACACACAAGCAAAAACATTTTGTCAACAACTCGAAACGCGTTGTGCTTTGAGTTGAGTTGCGCAATTTTAAATAGGCAAAACTAATATTTGCGAATTTTAATCTCCTTCTACGAATTTGAAAACGATTTCGACTTTTCGCTAGGTGCGTGTTTGAAGCGCGAATATCAATTGGTGAGCTTGTGTTTTTCTTCGTTGTTGGTACGCCTCAACATGGCAAAAAGTCGTAAATTGGATTTGGATTTGGCACAAAGTCGTAAAATTTAGCGTAAAAATAGTTTCTCGTTCGAGCGTTTAAAACGCAGTTGTGCACAAAATAATTAATTAATTGTACATTGCTCGATTGCGATTTCAATTCAATTGGAGACGCTTCGTTTTGGGTGTCTGCCGTGGGTGGTCTTGTTTTGTTTTGATTTATACGCGCCACTTAATGAGCAGCATTTGCATGCTAAAGCGTGGCTTGGCGTCTGACGCTCCCCGACAAGTTGCTGTAGTTAAAAGTAAATTGATGAATATGGTAAGTGATAATTGGCTCGTGAGTTATTTGCAATTGTCAGGGACAGACGGACGGATAGACGAATAGACCAGAAGCAATTTAAAATTTGCGTTGCAGCTTTATTTTTAGAAGCACTGGAACTCATGTGACCGAATAGCTTAGGTGTCTCTCAAAACTACGTGATTATCATCTCCAGTTTGCCGTTTGAAAAAAATTAGTAACAAGCTACTTTTAATGTTCCGCGCATGCATAGAATAAACGGATAAAGGATATTACGCCCCGTAAGAATGCATATCCTTGCAAACGGTTTTTGTATTTGATAACCGTTTTAGTTCCGGATAAGTGATACTATGCCGCATAAGAATGCAAGGATATGAAAATGGTTCTTGTATTTGATAACAGTTTTAGTTTCGGATAAAGGATACTACGCCGCATATGAATACAAGGATATGAAGATGGTTCTTGTATTTGACAACAGTTTTATTAGCGCTGCTGGAATCAAAATATGTGCTGATGTAAAAACTGTAAGGATAACGTATGTTACGAATTTTTCTCGCTAGAGGAGCTAGTGTACAACTGTCGAGGATATATTCATAAGGATGCTTACGCCAGACGTATATGATAACATGTTAAAGTTTCAATTTTTCTATAATTTAATCTTAAAACTCAAATAAGAGAATATTCTATGACATAGAGTCTCATTTAAGCGAAATTTTTCATGATTCGGAAACCAAGAAATCAATAATGGTCATTATTGAAACTTGTTTGGAGTCATTACTGTGGAACATGAGAGATTCGAGAGCGAATGGCAGTACTTCTGACTTGATCAAGCCGTTGTAGTCTGTTTAAACCGACTTTCGTCCATATGATAATGTCGATCAGGTTGGATTGGTTGGTATGTATGTACATACATATTTTCGTATACTACATATTATAAAGCTGTGACATCTAAGATTAAATAAAAAATAATAAATAAAATCTGCAAATTTAGAAAAACCATTTTGAAGTGAAACTTCTTTATCGAGGCTAAATTTGAACCTTTTTTATGGTCAAAAAAGGGTATTGCGCGAGAGGAGAAACGTTGAGTGCAATGGAAGAGAATGGAAATGCTGCTAATCTTTAAACAAGTTGGGAGTACATTTTCTACATCAATAGTGTGCAAAGTGAAACGGAATTCAAGAGGGGAAAAGCATTGGTTTGTGAGTCTGAAGCAAAGAGAATGAGTGCTTGTGTTTGAGTCACTTCTAAATAAATAAATTTTTCGAAAGAAGTTTCTTGTAAATGTTGGATTTGTGATGTACAGAACGATTTCTCAGTTTGTTTTCAAAATATGAATGTCATTGTACCAATTCGAAGGGAATTGAAATCGGAAAAATGGATGACTCTCACGAAACCACAACCGAACAATTTATTCGGTAGTAAAATAGTGAATATGAATCAAAGCAAAAAGCATCATTCTAATCAAACTGAGAGCATGTATACACATAACAAAATTAACTCAATATATTTACACATCAGTTTTTAATCTATAATTCAGAGGACCACACACGATTTATATAACAAAATAAAATTATAAACGAATATAAAATTGTACATATGCAATAAATAAACACAATACGACTTTTAATGGATGTTAACTTCTTTTTAATTTAACGACTTTGCCGACACTTCATAAACTGAAAAACAAAACAAAAATAATTCTAGAACAGAAGGCAATAAAGAGCTACGGCTTAAGATATTTGTTTGCTTTTAAGTGAGTTACAAACTTCGATTTGCGCACAGATACTCGTACTCAAGGCGACAGACAGACAGGTAGAAAGATACTTCGTCACTCCAGCAGTTTCACTTTGATTCGATGAAGTTTAGTTAATTTTAATTTGTGTACAAGATTTGCATTTTGATGAATTGAGCGTTGAAATTTATAAAATTTATTCTTTTTTTTTGGCAAAGCGGTTCTTTTCTTGAGTTCGAGTTCTGTTTTCGCAGTTGTAAATCATTTTTGTGACACTATCGCGACGGATTTGTTGTTCACAACAACAACAACATGTGCACGAGTTGAAGCCACAATACCAACAATTTGTACTTTTTTTTTCGGCATTTTGATGTGACTTGAAATTTTAATTAACCTTTAGATTATTTTTCATTTAACTCTTTGCAAAAAAAACCACATACAATTTTTTGTTGTTGTCGTTTTCGTTTTTCTTCAAGAGTTTGAATTATTGTACAAATTAAAATGAACGATGTGTCAGCTTTGAAAAGGTCGCAAGTGGCTGAGCTTTTGTTTTCATACGCCGCAGCTGAAGCCCCCGACTTATTCGATTTGTTTTTCTAGTCCCTATGCGGCTATGCACGATTATACGCTATGATGTCCGTTGCATATGTAAATGGCCAGGGGAGGCAAGTAGCTCGGGCGGTGGACACTGCTGACGCCATAAGCGTCGCTGGCTGTCTATCTGAGTAGCTACAAGTATCTACACACATAATAATTGTATCTACTACGTTAGCTGGCGTCTGTCCATCGCCATGAATTCTGTCATGTCCAACTCGCGTAGATCGGCGATAAGAATCGCTCATCGCTCTTTACGGCATCGAGTGTTTTGTTTCAGTTGCCGCTTTTATTATTTTTATTTTCCAGGCGGCGCAGATGAAACAATTTTTACAAAAATATTGACTCAACAAAAATAGCAACCAGATACGTGAGCCAGACTTTTGCATGTCAAAGCGAAAAAATTCAAGTTTTTTAGAAAATTCACACAGCAACTTCTACGAAAAAAAAAATGTAAACTGTAAGTGATTAGTTTACCTTTCAATGGTCGCAGATGGATGCATAGATGGATGGATGGATGGGTAGAAGGATGAATCAGTTGTTCGAATGAATGGCAGAGTGTGTTCGTGGTTCGTGCTCTTGTAGACAAGTTGTTTGAAGCGCGTATCTCGCAGTGACCATCTAATCTAAATTCATAAGTTGATGTAGAAGACAATGACAAAGCTCAACGCGCGCAAATTGATGGACTGCTGGAGCGTGTGTGAACGCTGAACGTTTAGAGTTTAGATAGTACATTTTTTTTGCAGAGAGGCCATCTATTGTGTTCCATAAACAACTTCTTCAAATACAAAAAAATTGTCCATCATGTTTTATTAATTGTAAATGGTTGTTCACATCAAGGCAAATCGCTTCTGTTGCATTTTTTTACCATGCAACCATGTTGAGAATGTTCAGTTTGTTCAAATTTATGTAACAGCCATTGAGTTGAGTTAAGCGTTTATCAATATGTCTGCCCGTAGCATGTCTGATAGATTCTAAGAAAAATTTAGAAGCCTTAAAACCTAGATATTCTCTCCCCAGATGTAGTATTTCTCATAGGCCCGGAATGGATCACTATCGCCCTAAAAATCTATGATTCAAATATATGTAACAAACTTCATCGGTTTATCTTATTGCAGGTCCTGCCGAGTCATGACTTTTCTGGAATAACAATGGCGTTTCTCGGCACAAAAACGAACTCTTTAATTTTCTCGAAGAAAGATACATTGATGTAATGCTTCTCGCAGAAACACATCTTACGAACAAATTCTAGAGTATGCGTTCTATTCCGCGAGCCACCCAGATTGCATTAGAAGTCAAACACAATTATTTCCAAGCCACATCAACAAATGTTCAACCAAAATTTGGTATTCTAACACTATCGGAAATTTATTGCTCTCCAAGGTTTTCGGTATCCGAAAAACACTTTCTCGAATTCTTCGACACTTTAGGTGATCGCTTTATAGCCGCAGGTGTCTACAATACCAAACATACACATTTCTCATTGATTTTGCAATAACATGAAGAATCTCTAGTTAAATTATATATGCTGAATCTCCTGCAGATCTCTCATCGGATCATTTCCAGTTCTATTTAGCTTACTGCAGAGACCTCAACTTAGAGAGTAACCCAATAAACTCACATCATACAAAACCAACTGGCTCAAATATAAAAAGTCCCTAAGCCATAACGAGCTGAACTCAGTAATGAGCAACGAAATCGATATTGATAACTCTGTCAGTGCCCTGAGTTCTGTTCTGACTGGTCCACCTCAACACTCCACACCATACCACAGCGCGACTGGACATTAAACCAACGTCTGTAGTTTCCACACCAATAAGAGATCACACTGGGCACGTGCATCGAAAAAGCTTTTGCAACCCATTTACGAATTGTATTTCAGCCAAATTCGTCAACAAACGCATTCGTTCTTCACTTTATTACGACTACGAATTACGATTAAATTCTCAGATTAACGAAGTACGATAAAAGCCCCAAAAAGGCTGAAGGTAATGATTGAATTTCCCCAAAAATGATCATGAATCCCAGCCCAGTTGTTATGTACATACAATCTTATCTACCGCGATTTTTAAATGAGGATATTTTCATAGTCCTGATACCAAAACGCGGAAAGGATAAAACACAGACCGAGTCATATAGACCCATACTATCCTGTCTGTTTGAAAAGATGGTTCTTATAAAAATCGGTTCTCACATACAGAACGTCATTCACACTTACCAATTTGGGTTTCGAGAAAACCATGGCACTATCGAACAGGTACACTGAGTAACCATTAGAGATTCGTAAAGCGATTGAGCTCCGCGATTATTATTCCATAATCTTTCTCGATGTAGCTCAAGCATTTGTCGTATTACTTCCCCAAAATACAAAAATTCTTGACTCATATCTCAGCAATAGACCATTCACATTACAACAGAATGACTACTTAACAAAGGAGTCTGAAATAAAAGCTGGACTACGCCAAGACAGCGTTCTCTGTCCTATATGTTCTGTACACATAAAACGTACCAACGGAACATAGAATTACAACATCAAGATTTGACGATGATATTTTATATCTTGTAAGTGTTTAGGTTCTACAAATCTAAAAATTTATCTCTCTTAATTAGTGCCTCGCAAAGCTTCAGTATTAAGGCTTTATTTAATAATCTTCACACAAATTTTCTGCTTAAAAAAAACCAAGTTCTGTGAATTTTAAGGTAAAGAAATATATAACAAATTAGTTTACAATCAGTTACACCGAAGCTTTGGTCTTCTGCTCTTAAAATCGATTTCCTTAGTTCCAGATGCCAAGCATATACTCCCAAACGGAAATGCAAATCAAAAACACAATCCGCAAAGCGGAAAAACTAATTTCTGTAATTAAAAAGTCATATAAAATGGCAACATTATGAAATCTCGGTTTTCACTCCTTTTAAATTAACACAATTTTTCCACTTGGCTGCTGTGCAACCCTTTTCAGCGTTTCATTTATTTCCACAACGCACACAATCAAACACGCTCACTCGTCATACGAGTATACAACAGACTTGCATATGTGGCATGGCGGACCGGAAAAAGGGTTAGTCAAGGGAATGAAGTGAATGAGTGGTACGGGGCAACAGCAGGATATGCGGCAAGGTAGATAGACAGACGGCCGAACGAACGAACGAACGAACAGACAAATGCCTGCAGGATATTTTATATGGCGTCAGTTGCTACTGCTTTAGCTTCTTCGACTGAACTTCACTTATGCTCACTCATATCCTTTATATGAGTAGTATGTAAGGCTGTAGCCGAGAGTGTGTGTTGTGGTTGTTGTTGTTGTTGTTTTATAATAAATGAGCTCGATGGGTTAAAGGCGTAGTTCTGTCTAGTAAATTAGCAAAATACACGCAGCGCACCGAACACAACTCAACCCCCAATTAGAACCAACAGTACCCAACCCAATATAGCCTGGCCAGAATGAAGCTCCGCACAGCGTGCATGGTTGGACTAATGGAGTTTGTTGTTATACCCAGAACTGATTGAGTTCAGCAAATTGAGCATGCGACACTCGCCAAGAGACTCGGAACACACGCACATGTTGACTGACTGAGTGACTGACTGAGCGATAGGGTAGGAGTTGCAACATACGAGTATATGCATGTACTATCCTTATATATATATATATGTATGATGGCTCCTTTCTTGTTTAAATATTTTGCTTGCTCGTAGCTGGTTATTTCCTTTAATTTTTTTTTTTTTTTTGTCATTTTCCTGTTTGCTGCCAAGGTCATTCAAAATTCAAAACAAGTGTTCGACTTCTCATCTGCATACAATTCCAGTCTGCGGCAATATACAGAGACAGTCGCACATATTCTAACAGATGCTGTATGTTTCTATGGAATATATTATAGACAAGTGTCATTGCATCCTTTTTGTCCTTTGTGTTTATGGAGAGATATTTTTACGAATATGTATGCAAAAAATGACAACGAAACACATCATAAGTCAAGTGGACCACATTTTCTACTCTCATATCAATGCTGTCGAATGTAATTTCAGAGTCAAATTATTGCTCAGCTCAATCAGTTTTTCACAAGTAATTTCTTTTGTTAGAAACATTTTTTAGGTCCCATATCACATTTAAGACTATAAATCGAAATATCATTTATTTACATTTTGAACTTTTATTGCAGTCTTTTGATATTTTTGTTGTTGTGGCTACATAACTAATCTATTTAATGTTTAAACAATTGAGACTGGCAAGGACGATTAAGCTGGCCAGATATTTTATGTTTTCGGCTTTAGATATTGGATTCTATTTTTATTTGCATATCACCTTCATTTGGTTGACTTTTATGTTGGAATAAATAAAGAATCTAAGGACCTAAAGACACATTAGAAGCATATTAAAAGTTTATTTATAACAATGTAAGACAAACGGATCTGGTTATGTCGACAAAGCTTCTTGGACTTATTAAAACTGTATAAAAAAGGACATTATAGGTCTGCATTGTTACTTACATTCAAGTAAACGTTTCTTACCAATACAACTAGCGAACCAAAGCGCTGAAATGAAGAGTTCCTGAGATAACACTTTTTTACTTTGAGCTCCTGACATTGACCATTGTTTATATACAGGTTCAACCAGAAGGTTTGAAAGACTTAAAAATGTTATTAAAAAAAGCAGTCAATGTACACGACTTCGGAATATCCTGGCCAGCTTTCTCTTCTATAAGTTCTCCAGTGCTTACCCTCTTTAGGCCATAATTTAAATTTAAATAAAAATGTGCTAAACTTCAAATAACTAGACCATCTATATGTGAACTATATCGCTTTATACTCGCTGACTAACTATTATGCCTGCAAATTTAAATCGAAATCAAATTACTGAAGAATAATGCAATATTTTTTCTTAATATGAAATGTTTAAACCCTTTTTAAAATTTCTATTTTAAACATTATTGCAATCCTTTAAAAACGATATTTTTCATACAATATCAATAGCTGTAAATGTGTTTTGTGTTTGCAACTGTGTGTGTGTGTGTGTGTAGATGTGTTTAGTTCTGTATGGGAAAAGTTCCAATTTAACATGGTGTCGTCTCAGTGATGATTTATGAACATTTCGAAAAGCCAAAATGCCATTTTGCTTTTGCTTTCGACCATGCTTGCGCCCTAACATTTTCTATCTAAGCGGACAGAGTGTTTGTTGTTGTTGTTGTTGTTTCTGCAGCGGCAGCCACTTCATTGAGAGAGGACACCGCATGTGCACGAAAATTTTCAACAACCACCACCACCACCACCATCGCCGCTGCCATCATCATCTGATCCGAAACAGAATCGAAACTGAGAAACGTTGCCATTGTCATTGTCTGCAATGTGCGCCATTATGAGTCCGACATCTCCGTCGCCTCCACCGGCACCACAAAACACTAATACAGATACAGATGCACCGTAAGCGACCTGACGCCATGAACGCCATGAACGCCGCCGTAGTCGCAGCAGCCTTTGGCCAGCCAGTGGCAACACATGTTGGCATTTGGATACTGAACTCGGCAGCCAACTCCACCGCCGGTAAAAGGACACATAGAACGAATGAGTTTAGGATTTTCGGTTTGGGTATCTGTTTCTATTTTCTATTTCTATTTCGTAAGCGGTTTCGAATTTCAATATTGCACAAGTGACAAAGAAAGGCAGCTTCACATACGTTACACTCTAAGCACTTGAGTCCTTTTTTCAATCGCCATGACATAGAACAAAGAACGTGCAGCAGTAGTGGGGAAACAAAAAAATTAGAGGGCACTAAAAACGCCCTCGGCCCTTGGTCCCACCCTTAAAATGAAGCCAGTAGCGGCTGTGAACACACAATTACCGCAATCAAATATGCTCGCGGGACGAGGTTGTGAACGAGGACGATGAACAAGTGAAGGCCCAGTTCATTTTGATATTATTTATTATATGTGAGGGTGCAAATCATTGAGTGTGCGTGTGTGTGTGTGTGTAGCATAAAATTCTACGTTTTATCAAACCAGTTTCAGTTTGATCCTTTCCATGGATGTGCAGCTTAACAATTTAAATTATAAAAATATGAACTTAATCCTTTAAAACTTCATTTCTTTTCTCTGATCTTTCACTCACACAACATTTTTTTGCAGTTCTTTTGAGAATGTGTGCTTGTGTGTGTGTGAATTGTACTTGTATGCGTGTGACTTTATATTGTATACTTGGCTGCATTGTCTATGTATGTGTGTGTGTATATATGTGCGACTATGATTAATTACTCTTGCATACATTTACATGCGAAATTCGTTGCCACATTGTCTGCCATTTCTGGGGGTTATTCCATTCCATTTAATTTTTTTTTATCCCTGAGGCAAGTTGTTGTTTCTGCTTTTCTGGTCGGTGGAAATGCTGTGATTGGGGTTAATTTCATATAAAATTTTTCATTTCGTTTGCACTGCAAATTTGTTTGCGAATCGTCTGCGGAAGGAAGTTGATTTGACAATTTTTTTTGCGAGTTGAACAAGAGCGATTCGGCTAATTGCATATAAATTGTTTATGAATTTATTATGAATGGCTTGAGAGATAGGCATATGACAAAGCTACAAAAAATGATTTTTTTTCAAACATTATGAGTAAACCATTTTTTTAAATAAGTAATTGAAATGTAGTAATTCCAAAGTAACCTTACATTTATCACGTGTCGCAAACAGGGTTTCAGGTCGTAAAATATTGGGTTAAGGGCTGCTACTATGCCATTATTGTTCGAAATTATTATCGCTGCAGTGTTTGTTGCAGGACTTCCAAATTTTGATGGAGCTTATCAAAGCCGCCACCAGCCTTCAGAAAAGCCCATTCGTTGATGGTCAAAGTGCAATTGAGCCCAAGAAAAGTCATCTGAACAGACTGTTTTCAAAATCATGCTTCGATGCACTTCTTGGTTTGCTTTTGCATCCTGCTGGCACAAAAATTAAAATGTCATTACTAGCTCCTAAAAAACGGATAGATACGATGATCATTTATGCACTTGTTCAAAGGTTAAAAGGTTCTCTTCCGTAAAATGTATTTTGTTCCAGCTAATACAGTGGAGAAACCGACATCTTTCCGGTGTCTCACTTTAATTTTCATCATTTTGTATGTGGACCATTTATAACTTGTGGGACTTCTGTTTAAATTATTTTTCTATAAACAGATTAAATTATTTACGACAGTCTTCATAGATTATTTTCGCATGGAAGTTTTGAACCGATCTTGGACCGATTCAGAGGCGAACCACATCTACAATGCAGAATAATTGATATTGTACCGTTCAATTAATTAATCGATTAATTAAATTCCATTTCTATAATATCGATAATATATTTATGACCGATTATTTATGACCGATAGCAAGATTTAGTCTGATATATCCAAACTTCCTTTAAGCATTAAAGCATAAACACAGTCTTCTAAATTTATATAAAAAACGAGCGCCACAAATTTAAAATGCAACACAAATTCTAACACCTTTCATATCAAACCCACAAAACGAGAAATAAAAGAAATCAGCTCAGCTCGTGTGTCTTGGTCGAACAAAAGGTGTTGATTAATGAGGAAAGACTAAATGTATATACAAATGCAGCATGTTGC
Organism: Leucophenga maculata; assembly: GCA_035044805.1. Classification (NCBI taxonomy): domain Eukaryota; kingdom Metazoa; phylum Arthropoda; class Insecta; order Diptera; family Drosophilidae; genus Leucophenga; species Leucophenga maculata. Next base: position 129,211 of record JAWNNP010003097.1, read on the forward strand.
ATGCAAGTCGCCGTCGTCGAATCAAACGAGTAGCTGTGCGCGATTTCCCGCCGCGCTTTCAAATAAGGAAGTACAATTGAATTAGGCGCAAATGTGAAAATTACTTACAGCGCAACGAAACGAGGCAAATTGCTAAGCTGCCGATTAACAAAAGACTTAAATGCCACGCGAATTAAAGACTGAATGAATGCATGAATGAACTGAGCTGAGCTGAGCTGAGCTGAACATGTGAGTGAGGTGAGTAAGTACATTAAGCAAGGTGGCAAAGCCAACGTGCCACATCGTCGCGCATACGAGGCGCTGCTGAAGGCGTTTGTAACTACTTAAGTTGAAAGCATCGTCGTCTAAGTCACGTTGCACGACATGCAAGTGCACCTGTACCACTGAACATACCCAGACTGTGTACTAAAACGGGGGGTGCGACAACGGTAAATAGTAGCAATTCGGTTGGTGGCATGCCGCGCATATGTTGCACATTGAATTTAGAATTAATTCCAAAGGTTTGCTCAATTGTAATAAAGTAGGAATTTATTTAGCTCCAAATAGGCATTAACTTCTTAATGAATCAAAGGTCATATAAATTATTATGTGTCATAATTCTTTGTTGCACGCTTCTGATAAAATGTATTTGTGCAAAGTTGGCACAAAAAAAAATAATTTATTTAGTTACTACTTGGCCGGCTTTCTTAACAAAGCGAATTGTGTGTTTGTACGCAATACATACTCCTGGGACTATTTCGTACAAATGTTGACTCAGACAGTTTGCCACTTCAGCTGTCGCTTGTTCGTTTCGATTTGGGCTACGCTTCTATTTATGCAATTGCTAAAGAAACATAAAACAAAAAAAAAACAAAATTCCGTGCCACAACTGACGCGAGTCTGAACTTGCAACTGTCGCCCTTAATCTTCACCCCCGTCCATGCTTTGCGCAATAGCTACCGACTGGCCAATGCGATTGTGTGGATTGTGTCCTCTGGACTTTGTCCGTACAGAAAAAAAAATGCTAATAAACTACTCGGTTTGGCACGGAAATTTTCATAAATACAACCGGAATCCTAATTTTTATAGAAGAAGAAATATCAAGACATGCCTAAGTGAATTATATTTTCGATTTGTTGATTATGTTAGCGACGACGCACAGTGGTCCCAAATTTAAAGAAGCTTTCCAGAAATTCTAAGCTGCAATTCATTTTATTAGAATTCAGTGGTGTCAGGTGTTATTGAATTCGAACCCCAGAAGAGAGGGACTATCCCTTCTAGTACTCCGATCTGAACCAATACAGAATGTTTTATTAGGATTGACGTAGAATGCACTAAATTAAGCAAAAATTAACAGAAAAGAAATTATTTTTTCCTACTAAAACTCGGAAAGGATGTCTACTTTTGTGTAGGTGCTACCCTTTAGGTAGGGATTGGCATATTCATTGAATACTAGTTCTCTTAAGTAGTAATAGGAGATACTAAATGTTCAAAAATGAATGCTTCATCTCTTATAATCTATAAGTTCTTGTCTTTCATACGGATATCCAGACAGACGGACATGTCTAAATCGAGAAAAGTTTTGATGTGTTATTGTGTCTGTTTCGCATCCTTCTGCCTGTTACATATATTTACCTAAGGGTGCATTTTTGATCTACGGGTAACCAGGGTATAAAAACAAAAAATGCAGAGGCAAATCATTATAAACTCTCCCTAAATTTTATTGCGTTAGTTATTTCATTAAATTTTTTCAAATGGATTGCACCAACCTAATCTAATGAAGGCCGTATGTAGTGATAGATCCATGTTTTGTGAAGTCATTCCAATATGTTCAATTCAATAATTGGACGTCTTTCTTAATCTCAACCAGTACCTTCCTAGCTGTCAGAAATTTTAGAGAGACACTGTATACAAATCCTACAGTAGCCTCAGGTGAATTTAGGATCAATGAGTCCAAACACGTCAGAACTTTTTACAGTTTGCTTGGAATACAAAATTTCTCAAAATATAAATGTATGATATTTCAATAACATAATGCTCGGTGGAGATTATTGTTGCAGTGGTATCCTTATGGAAACCAAACTTTTTTCAAATAATCACTTTAGATCAGCACATGCCAGGTACAATTGTTTAAAACAAAGAATCCTAGACCATACGATCGAATCTTCTTGACTGATCGAAGATACATACTTTTTAAGACACATATTAATCTATACAAGCTGGACTTCCTTTTTACATATTTCATTTTTTCAGCTACAAGAAATAATAGAGTGGGGACAGACACCGCGCGCATATTCAGCAATTTTCCACTTGACGTTGCAACCATGAGTGAAAATGTGAAAAATAAGCAAAAAAAAAAAATAAAACAAAATCAGCGGAATCCGAATTGGAATTGTTGTCCGGTCCGGTTCGAGTGTAGTCTGCACGGAGTACGCTGGCTCATTCCGCTTCATAACGACTCAGCTGTGCCACAAAGTGGGCAGCAATGGTGTTCTCTTGTTTGTGTTGATACAACACAACATGCCAAGGCGTATAGTTTGGGGTTAAGTGGCACCAACAGACTCACACATAGATGCATATAATGCATATATGCCAAGATACACACATACACGTGAACACCCACAGTTCAGCTCGACTCAATGCGGCTGCATAATAAATAATTGCAATGAAAATGCTTCAACGTTTTGCTGCCGTCGTCGTAGTCGTTGCTGTGTGAGAATTGCTTCGTTTGCAATTGCAATTGCAACTACGACTGTGGCCACCATATGAAAGAAAGAGCGCGGGAGCTCCCTAACTGACTGACTGACGGACTGAATGCGCTGCGAATTGTTGCCTCGCGTCGCGTATCGTCGAGTTGCGCTGCACAGCGCACAGAATGAAGAGATTTTTATCGGCGATTCTCACTGATTTCATGGCAAATAAATCGCTCATTTTCGCTTAATTGGAAAATTATGGCTTTTTGGCGAGAGTTTCGCCTTTTTACTCCGCTTATATTTCGTGGTCGTTGTTGTTGTTGTTGAGTTGTTTCATGAGTGTGTTTGTGTGTGTATTTAAGGTTGTATATTTTATTTATCTATAGATACACATACATACTCATATGAGCATATGTATTCGTAATGCAAAATAATTTTAAATGTGTGAACTACAAAATTATAAAACACAATTGTGAAAATTTCAGTCAGCATTGCAAGTGCAATGTATAATTTAGCAATATATTCGGATACAGTGATGGTTCAAGATATTACGAACGGTTTATAGAATTATGAGACGATGATCATTATTAAAGCACGATTAAAATATATCAGAAATATATTAAACTTTAATAGAGTAAATAATAAGTCCTAATTGAACTATCTTTCGATATTATTATTCGGTGCAGACTATTTTATAGACACTAGCAATTGTTATTACAGCAACTATCAAATGATGAACTTGGTTAAAATAACTCATTTTCGATGCTAATCAAAAAAAAAAACATAATTATTAATTCTCTGTAAAATAAATCCACGATATGGATTATAGAGCAAAATAAATTTAATAGAAAGACGGAGATGCTTTTTTCTAATTGCTAAAGCAACCCAAATTTAATCAAATTTAGTCAACAGATTTATCTTCTATATGTATATATAAAACAAAGTTGGATTCCGCTTTGTCACGCAGACTATATGCTATGACACCGGAAAAATTCTGATTTTAGTATTTTTGAATGGCCTTCCCAGGGCTGACAAACGTATGATTACAAATAAAATAAACAAATATTTAATTGAATATCAGCTACTCCATCATCAAGAAGTGTTTGTTGCGCTTAATAAATATTATCGCTGGAAAATCTAATCTCGAAGTTCTAATTTTTCCCGTAATAATTAGGCATCTGGACATTGTGAACCAATCCAATGAAGAAGAACGAGAAAACGAACGAGAAGAGCGCCGCTTTATTATGGGCAGACTTCGTGCTTCTCAAACACAAGAGTCAAGAGAGGCAACCCGTGAAATGAATCGGTTGGCAGTCAGAAATCTTTGAGCTCATTGCTGATATCTAGAACAAGTTAATATTCGACGCGCAAGAAGAAATGGATCAAGTGTTGATATGTGTCGAGCAGCGTTTCTCCATTGCTCAATTGATTACGCCTCGCATCCTTTCGTTCGCATTCATTGAATGGCCATTGTTTGTGAGAATTGTGGCGCATTATAGTTTGTGTTTGTATGTTTGTGTTGTTCCATTCATCAGATCACCAAGAAATGATGTTGACTACAATCCCGCGCAGAGTATAGGCATAATACATCTATTCTAAAATAATATAATCGCGATCCAGAATTTCTAATTCTTTTTGAGAATTATATTGTAATAATTCTTATAATAATGCAGATAACTCAAATAATTGGAATAAAATTCATATAAGTATCATACCAGTCTACTGAACAATATTTATGCGATAGGTTTCGGTATGTGATGGTGGGTGATTGTGATAGGCGGTTGTCTAAGAAGTGTGTCACAGGAGTGTGAGGGCGCGGGAGGAAGAGTGTAATGAGTAGGTGAGAGTGATAAAGCTATTTTTTTTTATAAAAGCAATTAGAATTGACGTTTATGATGCAAGGAAGGCAAAGTATGCTAATCGGACAGAGCTGTTGAAGGAACAGCGGTGAGAACGTGTTGAGGGAAGTATGCTGAGCTACAATTGTTGGCTTTTTTCAAAATCCAACCCGGCGGCTACAGGTTATGTATAACAATTAATAAGCTTTGAAGCCTGCCTTATGCGTAGAAGTATGTTAGTCAGCTAGGAATAGGAATAGGATGCCAAGATAAATCAAATATTATAAAATTGGACTCGTATACAAAAGAAAGTCAAAGAAGGGGTATATCAATAATAAGATGAGACTAATTTGAATGAAAGCACTCCGATATAAAGTCAAGTTGTTGATCAAGAAAAAAATGTATGTGTATGTATTTTAAATTATAAGAAAATTGTATCAGTTATCGAACTAAACCGACTTAAAAAGTCGATTCTATATTTTAATATACTTGTAGCACCGCAATTTCTAGATCATATAAATCTATTTTGCAGCCTAGACTAATATTTCAGCCACTACTGTACTTTAGCATTTGGCTGCGGAGACTGCTTTTTCAGGCTGGCATCAAAAATGGTCGCCGCGAAAAATGTTCATAAATTATATGAATTTCCATGTTCAACACACAAAATACGCATGGATGCGCTCGCAAAAACTCTAGCTGCCGCCCGAGCGGGTGGGGGTAAACATATATATACTATGAATATAGTATTTTTAATGCGTAGGTGGTGGCGGCGGCTCCTGAAATGTCGTCGCGCATTTACAACGAATGCATTTATTTCATTTAATTTTCAGTTAATTTCGAAATAGCATTTTGCAATGCGCTCGACTGGAAAAAATCCCGGACTGGGGTCAAGCTAAAAATAAAATGTGTTTGGACGCCATTTGAATGCAGTTGCATTTTGGAATTTGGAAAACTCTTATGGAAAAACATACGAAATGAATTTAATGAGCAACTTTTTTTTTCAGAAATTATTAATGGAGTGTTTATTATTGAAAATAGGCAAAACGCATAAAATATAAAAGCATAAGAACTGCTAATATTCAGAAACAATTTATATATAATAAAATTCAGCAATCGATGTTTCGGATTGTATTTGAACATTTTTAGATACGCGAAAATTTAGTTGTCCATTATCGCCGCAATAACGGCTTAAAAAATCAATCTGAGCCTTTTATCGAAAAACAAATGCAAACAAGTTGCAGTTTAGACTTCACCACTGACTGGCGACTGCCGACTGCCACCTGCTCTGCACTCCTGCGCATACTCCAAGCAAATTCAAAATGTTCAACACTCCGCGTCCTTCTCCTGCAAGCACCCTCTGCGCTGTGAATGTCAGTCAGTCTGCAGTCAATTTGCATATGAACTTAAATCATTTTGTCGGGTATATATGTTCGTTTGCTTTTACATACAATCAACGCTTTTTGTTTTTCTGTGAGAGTGTGTGTGTGTATCTGTGTGAATGTGTTTGCTGCGATATAAGCGCATAACAAGAACAAACAATATTTCTCACATAAATTCACACTTTAACCAATTTGCATGCAATCTGCGGGGGTGAAAAGGTTGCCCGCCATGCGCCAGACAGCGGCCGTCCGATTCGACTGAGTAACTGAGGCGGCAAAGAGTGCAGCGCACTTTTCATGCATTGAACCGACTCAGCTCCAATGCTGCCACGAAGGGGCTACGGGTACTGATGTGGATCAATGGTTATATTGTGAGTGGGGTATGTGTGGAGGGGGGGGGGGGGGGGGTCTGTGTGCAACACTGTCGCTGCAGTTGAAACGCATGCAAATTTTATCGGAGTGCCAGCGCACTGCACCAAAGGAGTCAGTAAAGTGAGTGAGTGAATGAGTTTGAATGAACTCGGCGCGACGAACTTCGTAGCGAAAAAAAAGAAAAATAGGAAAAAGGCTACTTTTGTTAAAAAAAAAGAGAGTATAACTGAATCTGTGCTTAAAGTTTAATGTAGCACAGTGGTTCAAAACTAGGATATTTCAACAACAAACAATTAAAGAAATTAAATCAATTTAAAATTAATGAAAGTTTCTTAACAGAGCAAATAAGAGAGACACTATTTATATTTCGGTAAGTGGCAACACTAATGACAATAGAAAAATCTGGCAATACTAAAATTAAGTGAATGTACTTACAACTTTTTATGTACAAGCGCTATTTGTGTTGTTTACAGTGAGTTGAAATAATCAATTTGGCCAAACCATTAAAATTTCAAGAGGTTTTAAAAAGATGGTCACAGGTGACGAATCATGGATAGATGCGTAGGAGTGGGAAACAAACCAGCAACCGTCCATGTGGGTGTTTCAAGACGAGCCAAAGCCAGTTAACGGATTTTGCGCACGAAGCTCTGCGAAGCAAATGGTCGCCTGTTTCTTCAGCCGATTGGGTCATGTGGCCACTGTTCCGCTTGCGCAACGTAGGACGCAAAACCAACCGCCAAAAACGAATCACCCTCCACCATGACAATGCAAGCTCTCACACATCGGTTCACACAAGAGACTTTTTGAGCGCTTAAAATATCAAATTAATGGGTCATCCGCCGTACATCCCTGATTTATCACTCAATGATTTCTTTTTATTCCCAAACATCAAAAATAAAGTGCGTGGTGAACTTTTTTCTACGCCCGAAGAAGCTGTAGATGCGTTCACAACCCATGTTTTGGAGCTGCCTCAATCGGAGTGGCCAAAGTGTTTCGAAAATTGGTTTGAGCGAATGCAAAAGTGCATAAATATTCACGGAGAATATTTTGAATTTTCATTTAAAAATGTTTGTTATTATATGCTATTCCCGAAATATAAATGGTGCCCCACGTATTTAAAATAAACTCCAAATCCTTTCTAAAAAACAATAAATTAAGTTATTAATAAAGCAGTGAGGCTTCATTTCGAATGTAAATCCTAGACCCAACGACATTTAACGGTATTGTACTCTTTATAGACTTCCCCCATCGTGAAGCATTGGAAAAATCTGACCAAAAGATTAAATATTTAGAAATTTTTTATCGCCGAAACGATTTTGTGTTACAGATTTTACAAAGAAAAAAGAAAATTAATAATCCAAAAAAATTTGATAAAACAACCAAAAATCCATTTATTTGCACTACTCTGGTCTGTCGGGCAGTTTTAAATGTATTTTTTTTAATAGCATAGTTTGTATATTTGCTCTACTGTGCATTGAATTCACACATAAATGAATTCTCAATTCAAATAGTTGCACTACATACGAGTACAATACTACGAGAATAATATAAAAGCGGGCCGTGCATTCATTTGCATTATAGGAATATGTGTCTTTGACCAAGAAAGCCGAAACCTTCTTGTCGGTCGGTAGCTAACACTGGTCAGGCAAGACTAACCCTTTTGCGCCCCTTTGATTTTCACTATGCCGTGGCCGACATTGCAGCTTTAGCAGGTTAGTTTAAAATCAAAAGGTGACTAAACGAGAATTTCCTTTTTATATTAATAATCTCGGGCGGACAATGCCAGCACGGCAATGGAGTCTTGTTTGCTTTCACCGCAAACTAGTCCGTGTACTTTCCTTTATGCTATGCTACGCGCTTATAAAGTGAACCCATAAACAGTTTACGGAGCTCATAAATTGCGCTGCGCAAAGTTTTTGACATGCAGCGGCTGCATTTTTTATAGCCCACAGCACTGAAAACTTTCAAAACTGCAATTTTTTTAATTTTGTTTTTTTTTTAACTCCTTGCAAATGAGTAGTTTGCAGTGTGAACTTCACACATTTTTAATCATAAACTTAAACGGTCAGAAAAGTTTGCATCAGTTACTTACGAAACGTTGAGCATTGACATTGGTGAGATTGAAGAACTTACCTGAAACGAAAAGGGAAAAGAAATATAAATTAATTAATTACATAGAAACTATAGATAAATGCTTTGTTATTCAAGTAGTTTCGTTTTTTATTATCTTTTGTATTAACTTAGGCAGATTGCGAAAATATTTTATTGCATGTGCGCAAGAACGAAAAATTAAATGGACTACAGGATAAGAAGAAAAAAAGATGAGAACCCTCAAAACAAGCTGCCTGCGATAAAAATCACCCTAACTGGCTGCACTCGCACAGGAATGGCCCGAGGAATGTCCTGCGCAGCACATGTCCTGCAGACCGTTTTAATTAAACGCGAAAGACGAACTTGTATTAAAAGAACTTCAGCCAGCGACGTAGCGTAAAGTGAAGTCAACCCTCGCGTCGCGTGGCAGTTGCGCGCCAGAAAGCATTTCTTTACGCCCGCCCGCCCGCCATGCGCTTGACTTAACTTTTTATCAACGCAGCGCAACATATTCGCATACATATAACGTATTCTTATCATATTCGAGGCAGACAATTTAAATGCTCGCCAACAAATGCGACGCCGAGCGAGCGGCTGAACTGCCACCAACAAAGTCGCTGCTTTCCGTTCCCTATAACGACTATGACGACGGGTAACAAAAGGGAGGAAGGAAGTGCTCGTGCCCCAAGCTAAGTTTCGCTTTGGCATTTATTCATTCATGCGTTACACATTGTCAGATAAAATTCGCTGATAAGAACGCAGCAAAGGATGTTGATGCCGAATATCTGATTCGCAGCGAAGGAGAACGTATACTGCGGCGCGCCTCACTGCCTACTAACTCACTCTTCGGTTCTTAGTCCTTCGTTGGGTTTGTTTGTTTGCTCCTCGAGCGTTTTGTTTGCCCCAGTTGCCAAGTAAACCGACTTCTTTGTTACTCTACATACGCTGAAAGATACTTTTGTGCAATTGCAGATGTTGCTAGATTCAGATACAATGCGGAGGAGGGTGTCTTAGGCCTTAGTTTATGTCTAGTTAAATCAGATTAATGCTAAAATAGTTTCCATCCAACATTTGTTGAAGTTAGCCAATTAACTCTAAACCCCAAAAATTCCTAAGAAAATAGAAACAGAAAACTTAAATCTAAATATATAAGGACATATTCGTATAGATTTTTTTAAATAAAAAACTTTTATAACTGATTTGAAAGATGTGTATTATAATAATATATATTATCTTAAGCTTACAGGACTTTGGACGTGTAGTAATTTACTGTGACTCTTCACGTTACTCTTCTGACTAAAGAAATTCAGAATCTATTGGAGAGCGCAGTTCTTTCTTCAGATTTCCACAAGGGTTTTTTCTTTGAAATATATAGAGACTCATCCTCCAAATTGCTCTATATTCATTTCTTCATTTCAAAGATAAAATTGCTTCACAAATATTCTAGTTTTAAGTTTAAAGAATATATTTTTCCAAAGCCAAAAGTTTTTGCCACCATTTTGAAGGACATTGGTATAAAACTACTTCACACAAATATGTTTCTTTTTTTCAACAATTTAGTTTGAGTATTCTACAAAGTCAATAAAGAACAAATAATAAAGGCATATTTCCAAAAATTCAATCAGTTTTTTTTAATGTGCTGCAAAATTCTCGACGTTTAAATTATCCTGAAAATGCTTTAATATTCATCATCACTTTAATTAATTCATTTCATTATTCTCACATTTGAATAGACCAAAGTCAAATACTGCCAAGGACCCATAAGAACTGATCTGAGTATGTGTGTTTGTATACGAATCTTAAATGCGTGTGTGTGTGTGTGTTTGTGTTTGTGTGCGTAGGCTAGAAATGCGAAACAAAGTCTGCAAAACGGAAGCCATAAATGAAATTAAAACAAAGAGTAAACGAGAAGTGAAATGAACAGAGCACGAAGGACAAAATTAGGGTCACTGGGTGTGTTTTTCAATTTCATAACACAGAAGCACAGTTACACACAAACACACTCTCGCAGATAAAGTCCGACGAAACACAGATACAACTGCAAAGCATAGAAAACATAGCCTACCGCTGGGCGCACTCCATGCGAAGCGGAATTTCTGTCGCTGCTCAGTCGAAAATAATACCAAAAAATAGAAAATGTTTCCAGCGCCCAACTGCCCAAAATTTCTTGAACTTCTATTTCGCTTCTCTGCTGTCTTTTCATGTGCGGCGCCCATTTTTTTCTTTTGTGTTTGTTTGTTTGTATTTCGCAGGAAAAGCGCCAAATGAAAATAACCACGGAACTTTTCTGTTTTTCCAATTTTTGTGTAAATTTTTCTCTACCATTCATTTGTTATTGTTGTTGGTTTTGTTTTTTTTTTTTTGTATTTTTTTTTTATTTTTTTGTTGATTGTCTGTGTTTTGGTTGTTGTTGCCGCCCGCTGTTTACCCATTTTTTATATTGCCACGCCATTTATCATTTTCTATCAAAAAAAAAAAAACAAAAAAAAATTCGTAAAAAAAATATGGCGTATTTACTTTTTGCTCCATTTTTCTGTTAGTTTTTGTTTTCGTAGGTTATATACTTATTTATTTATTTACAGTCAGCTATGTACACATAAGCCTATATACACAGTGCGAAGTGTGTAAATAAAACATTTTTTTTACTGCGCAACTTTAATTTAATTTATTAAACTTTATTTTCACCTGCTGCATCTGAATTTGCGTGTGATTTTTTCTACGATTCGTATTTTCTATTATTTCCATTGTGCTGCCATTCGAATCGCCATAATTTTTTCTGCCAAATTTTCGGCTGTCATGAATATATTTATATATTTTATTAAGTCATTCATTTCGGCGCTGAACTTGTTCATTTAGTTTTCGTGTTCAGTTGAATTCGTTCTTGACATTTGCTGCCATAGTCTGCGTCTCTATGTGTGTGCAATATATGTAATTTGTGTTTGTTTGAGTGAGTACGTCTGTATATGTCGGAGTTGATTTTTGGATTTTTGGTGTGCGTGTTTGCATTTGACATATCGAATGCCCCTCATGCCTGCTGCTTGATTTATTAATTATTAACTGAAATGTGAAATGAACTTGAGTTCTTAATTTCGATGTCCTTTGGCAACGATTGTGCTT
>JAWNNP010003098.1:0-17419 GCA_035044805.1 Leucophenga maculata
CAAAAAACTTCATAAATTAAAAAAAGATAACTAAAAAAACAAGTTTGTAACTCAATTTTGAAGATATATAGCAGTGGATATGGCTGCCAAGGAGGTCATTGGTCACACCAGGCCTGCGACTAACTCTTGGTAAGGCGAAGAGTGTTGGAATGCAATCGGTAAAATTCGGTAAAATTCCCCAAAAAAAAAAACAAATTAGAGCCAAATTAGAGCTTTCGGGCAGTTTGTGAATTCCATCCCAAAAGAACTTCTCCGGCTAGGTGGTCAAGAACGAATCGAACCAATTTTTGATACGCTGTTCCGAAGTGATGCGTATTGGGCATTGCGTGAGGGCATTTTGCATTGATCTGAACAAGTAGTAATCAGTGGGCTATTAGGCGGGTGACCCACGGTTTTCCAAATAGTTTTTAACCTGGTCCTATAACATGTGACCGAGCGTCGTCATGATGGAAAATTATGGATTCGTATCTTTTCGATTTCAAGAGCTCATAATTCAATACACCCTTGTGATCCCGCCAAATACAGAGCATTACGTTAGTGCCATGGATATACAACTTCGTCGTGGATATTGATGGTTGGCCGGGCTTCACATACAATTACGGCAAGTTCGTCCGAAACTGCACACTCTATAGGGACCTTCGCGTGGAAACGATAGAGGAGCAAATTGGCCGACATACAGCAAGTGCTTGCACTCTACCAAACAGGCGACCGATCAACAGACTGAGGAGGCGTAATATCTTCCTCTAATGGAACGCCGCTTACGGACCCAATCTTGCTACCCTCCAAGGAGCCGGCGATGCTTCATAATAGAATCCGTTTTTGTTAAAATTTAAATGTAAATTGGTTCAATAAACTTAATTTAAAATCGAAAAAAAGAGCATGAAACAGTAATGAAGAAGAAACCCCGCAAAAACACTCTATCTGGCACAAAGTTCGACATTTTCAAATGAATAGAAAAAATTGTGGTTTATACTTCAACCAAATGACAAATACTAAAAAATATCCACAAAGACAGTAGCTTCCAAATGAATATAGTCACGGAAGAACACGTGCGAAGTAATACTAGTAACACCCTCTCTTAGAAAACCTCACGAATTAATGCATAGACCCAATATATTTCATAAAAGTTTTATGACTTATCTTGAAACTTTTTATATCCCGTTCCTGAAAGAAAGTGGTCGATATAGGCATGTCTGTCTGCCCTTCTTTCTGTATGGTTGATCATATGAGAACAGAGACCATGGAGCTACAGCCTTAAAATCTGAATATTTAGATTCTCCTAAACATTCTTCAAATTTCTTGTATTCAATTAAATACTTCAATTAAATATTTATTTCAATCCGTTTTAAGAATATATTTATATATTTTTTTTTAATACTTTTTGAGGGGTTTTACATTTTGTTACACTTCACTTGTAAAAGTATGAGACGCATCCAGACAGCCTTTGAGAAATTTCAGCATAGCCCAGTCAAGGGCATGTTCGAAGCCAACCCACTTCAACATATTTTATGATCTCCACATGATCTCTTTTGAAAACACTCATCAAATATTTTCTTAGCAATAATGTCAAGATTATTAAACTCAAATATTAATTTACATTAATCCGTATTGTCTAAGAAAAATTACCATCTCCACTTTGGGTTTGGAAAAGTCGTATCATATGGTTCCAGGTAAAATAAAATGCGCACACAAATTTTTTACCTGCTTGTGACAGCTGTTGTTTGGTTCCGACAAGGTCAGATCATTTAACCCTTTTCAGGTAAAAGATAATTCGAACCTGTGCATAGTTTCTGCTTTGCGAAAGTGTTGCGCACGTAAACTGATTTGTATAAATAGATTGTGACATTTGAAACCGAAATCAGTTGCGCACAGCACTTCAATCGAGAAACAACTCAACAAATTGAATTAGCGACGTTTTTAACCAAAATAATTTAATATGGATTTCGGAAGCGCTATAAGTCAGCAATACTACGCTCCACGGCCAAAGAAGTTGAGAATTTCTCACGTAAAACCAAAGACATCGGATAAGTTGGAGAATGGAAAACATCTAAAATAACTGTTGCAGAAAATGGATAACATTGTTGCATCATCAAGTCGCTCGGGTGCTTACTCTCATAAAAATAACGAGCAAAAGCATACTAAAATCAATAAAGAGGAACCAGCCAAGGAAAATCATCAAACGCACATAGATACAAGATTTACTGAAGCATCATCACACCGCTCAAAAAGTATTGATACTGATAAACACAAACGACGTGATAGGAAGGATAATGCTCTTAAACCAGAGCAACATAAAATTTATGAACTTGAGCGAGGAGGACACAAACGTCCAAGAAATGAGGATAAGCAATGTGATACATCTTCGGTTCAATCAAATCGAAAGAAATTTAAAAATGCTGAAGAAAAATGCTGAAATTCAATCACCTCCGCCGGTAATTCAAGAAGCTGTCCATTGCAATAAAAATAAACTGCCGAATGCGGTTGAAAATCGCTTGGCGAATAAAGTGCCACCATTAATGGAAAGATGATTCTCCCTGAGGAATCTTCCACGACCAGTGAAAAAGCTGAGGATACATCCAATTTCGGCATGTTGGACAAGTCATTTGGTCAAATCGAAGCCATAAATGAAGAAACTTTATAGAAAATTGTACAAAAATAAACTTACAGCGTCAGCCTCCGGGACGCCTGAGGAGACGCTAGATGTAAAAATTGAAATTAAATATTGATATATGTATATACTAGCTTTTACCCGCGACTTCGTCCGCGTATCTACAGATAAAAAGTAGAATATTTAATTACTTTTCTTATTTTGCCTCATTTGTGAAACTATACGGGGGTGATGTACCGCCCCTCTAATTTTGACCAAACTCAACCTGTTTAGTTTTTATGATCCTCTTAACATGTATACCAAATTTCATCTCTGTAGCTTAAATGGATGCAAAGATATGACAAATTTTGATTATCGCTTATATGGGGGGTGGGGCAACGCCCCCTCCGATTTTGTCCAAAGTTAACAGATTGACTTCTCCTCATCCTCTTAACATCTATACCAAATTTCATCTCTGTACCTTAAATGGATGCAAAGATATGACAAATTTTGACTATCGCTTATATGGGGGGTGGGGCAACGCCCCCTCCGATTATGTCCAAACTTAATAGATTGACTTCTCCTCATCCTCTTAACATCTACACCAAATTTCATCTCTGTACCTTAAATGGATGCAAAGATATGACAAATTTTGACTATCGCTTATATGGGGGGTGGGGCAACGCCCCCTCCGATTTTGTCCAAACTTAACAGATTGACTTCTCCTCATCCTCTTAATATCTATACCAAACTTCATCTCTGTACCTTAAATGGATGCAAAGATATTACAAATTTTGATTATCGCTTATATGGGGGGTGGGGCAACGCCCCGCCGATTTTGTCAAAACGTAGCCTATGTTCTTTTCCATCATCCCATCAATCTCTATTCCAAAATTCAGACGAATTGGTTGAGCGGTTTCGCCGTAAGAGAGGAACATCCATACATACATCCATACATCCATACATCCATACATCCATACAAACTTTCGCATTTATAATATTAGTAGGATAAACCCGGCGAAGAAAGTATACCATAAAACTTCATAAATTAAAAAAAACAAGTAAGGAAATTTCAGTCGAGCGTAACCGACTGTAAGAGGCCCTGTACCAGTTCAGTTCGCCTAACAAACACATTAAATGTTTCCCGAGCTTATGACCAAACACATGTCCACTTCTCACTGCACGACTAAGTGCGTTTTAAAACATGTTTTTATGTATGAAACGAAAAGGGGGGGGGGTCGTTCAAATTCAATTGCTTATAAAATCGTCATTTATTATCCGATTTTGATGAACTTTTCGGATTTTGGCTAAGAAGGACAATATCTCTATACTGGCTTACTTACTTTTTTTGTGCCGAAGAAATTTTTACCCTTGGGGGTGATTTTATGGGGAAGGGGGGGAGGGGCAAGTTTTTAAAATAAACTTGTGAAATTCCGGAGCAGCTAGTCGAATGCAAAAAACACGAAGTCTCTATCTATTACCGTTTCCGAGATCCTTTCGTTCATACAGACGGACAGACGGACGGACGGACGTACGGACAGACGGACATGTCTATATCGACTCCTCTATCACTCCTGACCATAATGGGGGTAACTTTGGGGGGTCTCCGACCATTATTTCTACCTGTTACATACATTTGCACAAACCCAATAGGCTCTTGTACCTTCGGTACAGGGCCTAAAAAGATAACTAAAAAAACATGTTTGTAACTCAATTTTGAAGATATAAAGCAATGGATATGGCTGCCAAGGTGGTCATTGGTCACACCAGGCCTGCGACTAACTCTTGGTAAGGCGAAGAGTGTTGCAATGCAATCGGTCGGTATAAAATTCTTATACAATTCCAAAAAAAAAACCAATTAGAGCCAAATTAGAGCTTTCGGGCGGTTTGTGAATTCCATCCCAAAACAACTTCTCCGGCTAGGCGGTCAAGAACGAATCGAACCAATTTTTCATACGCTGTTCCGAAGTGATGCGTATTCCCGTGAGGGCATTTTGCATTGATCTGAACAAGTAGTAATCAGAGGGCTATTAGGCGGGTGACCCACTGTTTTCCAAATAGTTTTTAACGTGGTCCTGTAACACGTGACCGAGCGTCGTCATGATGGAAAATTATGGATTCGTATCTTTTCGATTTCAAGAGCTCATAATTCAATACACCCTTGTGATCCCGCCAAATACAGTGCATTGCGTTGGTGCCATGGATATACGGCTTCGTCGTGGATGTTGATGGTTGGCCGGGCTTCATATACAATTTCTTTCGCTTGGGGTTGTCGTAATAAATCCATTTTTTATCCCCATTGGCAATACGAGGGAAAAATGACATCTTTTTGTGGCGTTCAAGCAACATTTTCGGCATGCAGAATCGGCGTTAGATGTTATTAGGTTTCAATTCATTCGGCACCCAATTTCCAAGCTTTTGATTGAATTATTAAACGTCTGGAAATGGTTGCTTGATCAACTCTCAAAGCTTTCTAGCAACCGGCTCACCCCATTTGACACCAGAAGAGAAGGCAGAGCTTCATGTCTAGACTTTGCACTATATATTGGTGTCCCTCATTGTCTGCTAAAAATTGTTGATTCTTGGGATTTGCCTTCTGACCATCTAGCTTTGATAGCAACAATTAGCACGTCACCATTCAGCCTACTAACACAAATGAGGCTACTGCCAAAGCACTCTGTCATCACGAAGTTCCAAAGTCACGGGGCGACGACATTGACGATGCGGTAGAAATTTTCACTCACAACGCGCACACAGCAGCAGCATTAGCGTGCCCTCCCATCCCTGAGCTGAGATTTAGGCAGACACCATTCCGCCTAGACACGACCACAAGAGAGCTGCTCCAGAACAAGTGAAAACTGCGCCGCAAGTTCATCAGAACGCTGCATCCTCTGGACAAAACGGCATATCAAAGAGCCGCTTCCGTAATGAAAGAAGCGCTGCGCCACAAAAAGGCAGAGTTTTTGGAGGAGAAACTGGATCAGATGGACTACACAGCTGACGCCAATTATTCGTTGTGGAAAGCCACCAGGGCGACTAAACGACAGGCTTTACGGCAAGGCTTACGGCAAGTTCGTCCGAAACTGCACACTCCATAGGGACCTTTGCGTGGAAACGATAGAGGAGCAAATTGGCCGACATACAGCACTTGCTCGCACTCTACCAAACAGGCGACCGATCAACAGACTGAGGAGGCGTAATATCTTCCTCTAATGGAACGCCGCTTACGGACCCAATCTTGCTACCCTCCAAGGAGCCGGCGATGCTTCATAATAGAATCCGTTTTTGTTAAAATTTAAATGTAAATTGGTTCAATAAACTTAATTTTAAATCGAAAAAAAAAACATGAAACAGTAATGAAGAAGAACCCCGCAAAAACACTTTATCTGGCACAAAGTTCGACATTTTCAAATGAATAGAAAAAATTGTTGTTTATACTTCAACCAAATGACAAATACTAAAAAATACCTTCAATGACAGTAGCTTCCAACTGAATATAGTCACGGAAAACACGATGCGAAGTAATACTAGTAACACCCTCTCTTAGAAAACCTCACGAATTAATGTGTAGACCCAATATATTTCATAAAAGTTTTGTGACTTCTCTCGAAACTTTTTTTATCCTGTTCCTATAGGAAAGTGGTCAATATAGGTGTTAACGCCTATATTCTTTCCGCTAAGAAAAATCTTTGTGAATGGATCAAATAATGACAAAGAACTGCTGAGGCGTTCGTTTTGGAATGGCGGAAGCATTCGGTGAGGAACGGCGGAGGCGTTCGTTGCTATCAAAATTGTAATTAAAGATTTATGACTTACATGTGAAAAAAGGGAATTATAACAGGCGATTTACGATGCAGTTCAGATGGTCTTCCAGATGACGCACGACACTCGGTTGACAACAGCAGCAATCACAATCCTTTAATCCAAATCCAAAGAAGACCCCTTGTTGTTTCGTTGAAATATTTGTTCGAATTTAATTAATAAATTTGATGGTTTATTTGATTGTGTATTTCTTCAAGTGTTCTTATTATTGAGGAATAATTAATATATAATACTCTTTAATGTTTTCATAACAATTTTAAAAGATATTTCACCGATTTTAATTTAATTCAAAAAGATTTTAATTTAATTCAAAAAGATTGTACCCGTTCTGTTTCGTTGAACTTTTTTAATTGAAAAGTGCCTTCTTTTCCCCAACTTTTTACGGACTTGGCTCAGTCGCCAGAGTCGTTCACAAACAAAACCTTACAACATGCTATTACAATATATGTTCAATATATGTTCAAAATATAATGAGTGTTACTGATTGGTCCACCGCACAGGGACCAACTTAATTACAATGGAAAATGTAATGTTATAATAAAAAAAATATATAGTTGATGGGTATGTGGCCTACTCGCTTTGGTAACAGGCGCGAACATGCCGCCCGCCTTGCTGTGTGTCAACCAGTGATACGGACAGTTCTTTGTCGTCTATCGCGGATACCATATCGTTGACCAGAACCCGGCCCACGCACTTTCGCACGTGATTGTCGTTGCGTAGTGGATGACCGGGTTTAGCTGACATGCCGTTCCGTTTGGAGTCGTCGACGCAAATCACTACGATATCCATTACACCGTCTCTGGTGCCTGTTGGCGTCGCGAAGTCTCTCTGATATGGCTCGATGCTGGCCATTACCGCTACTGTTGATCCTGTGCTGATTGTATTTCTGTTGGTTGTTGGCACGCCTTTGTTCACCGTTTCCGATGCTTGTGCACACATCCGAGACATTGACGTGAAGCATTGTGTGATGAATATCACAACAATACGCGCACACTGTCTTAGATTTACACGCTCCAACTTGGTGGGACTTTGCGAGGCAATTACTGCAGTATCCTAGTTGTCTCGCTGTCTCTCGGCGCTTAAGCGGTGTCATCTTTCGAAAAACCGTGCAGAAGTGGATCGTGTGATACCACTGGCATATCCGACATTGACGAAGAGAGCTGTGAATTTCGAAGTCAGTATTAGTCTAGTTGAGTGTTAACGTAAAAGTTTTGAAGCTGAAATTGATGGTTTCTTAAAAAAAAAAAAAAAAATAGAGAGTAGTGAGGAAATACTAAAATTGAATCAAAAAAATTATGAGGCGATTCATTTTATTTGTCTGTGCACACAGGCAACAGCACCAGTTTACTGATAGGGCGAGTTATAACACCAGATTGAACTCTTAGATCGACAGTGCGCACTTGTCCGTCGGGTCCAGGGTGCGTGCAGATAACGCGTCCCATTTTCCATTCTGTTGGTGGGATTAGTAGATTAGTAGATATTTAAGCTTTTCCCAGCGGTTTATTAAAGCAATATTATCGCGAGGAGGATCAGGAAATGATGTCAGAGGTGAACCACGTAGAAAGTGACCCAGAGTTAATGGAAGTAACTACGACGGGTGTTCACTTATTGAGAGAAGCGTAATAAACTCTTCGAACGTAAACTTATGAGCTCCAGCCACTTTCTTAAAGTGGGTCTTGAAACTCTTGACCGCCGCCTCCCACAATCCTCCCATGTGCGGAGCACTAGGTGTGATAAAAGACCACGAAAACCCATGGCAGCTGTACTTACGAGATATACTCTCTTCAGCTGACTTGAGGAATTCATTAAAATCGCGCAAAAGGATTCGACTGGCGCCTACAAAGTTCCTACCGTTGTCGGAAACTACTTTGTGAGGTAATCCTCGCCGCCCTACAAATCGGTCGAACGCCGCAGAGAAAGCATTCGCTGTTAGTGAGGACACACCTTCAAGATGTATGGCCTTGGTCGTGAAGCAGACGAATACGGATACGTATCCTTTAAGCAAGGCGCTATTGCGAATCATTGATGACTTTATGGAAAATGGTCCAGCAAAGTCAACGCCGGTGATGGTGAATGGCGGAGAAAATCGGACTCGCTCAGGAGGCAGGGCAGCCATCAACTGAGATTGCAGCTTTTGTCTGTAAAACGTACAGGTTTTGCAACTGCGAATGATTGCTTTTATATTAATTTTTAATTTTGGTACATAAAACTCATGACGAACCGCTCGTAGTGTAGCGCCACGCTGGGGCGTAGTCCGAGCGGCAACTTTAAATTATAATTGAAAATGCGGTAGCACCGGTCCAATGCTACGGCGTGAGGAATTCTGGTGTTTATTCTGTTAGGTTATAGCAATAAAAAGCACCACCTTGTATTAGAAGTGCATATATGTATGTATATGCACGTGCGAAATGCCTTTATTAAATTTAAATTATGATGCGATCCGTTCGTCTCAAGGGTACAAAAGCCAAGAAGAAAACTCAATAACTACCGCAACGCATCAAGCGCCAAAAATATTATAAAAGGTATAAACGGTATTCATATGCTTACAATAGAAAATACAAGAACAATTTCTTCTCTCGTTGAAACAAACAGCAAAGCATAATCCAAATAAATGCAGTTATAGATAAACAGTCATGACAGCATGAATAGGTACATGAATTAAAATGACTGTCATGACCACAAAATTAGAACCACTATATTTATACATAGTTCGATCTCGAACATTCTCCCCCCTCGATGAGTGTCGTAGACATCATCCGTCTTGACTTCATGGCTCCATACGTCCTTAACCGGCTGAAGACACCGGTGCTACTGAAAAGATAAGTGCAAATTAAAGTTATTGTGTAAAACCCGATCACCCCAAATATCTTGAATTGGCAATGGACACAGTTTTGTTATTGATCTTTTGACAATTCCGCTCTGAGTTTTCAACGATACGACACGTACGAGTTGATCTGTCCCTGGATGAGTCTCAATGATACGCCCAAGAGACCATCGGTTTGATGGCAAACGTTCGTCTTTAATTAACACGATATCATTTACGTTCAAATTTGGTGTTGTCATCAACCATTTCGGCCGCCGTTGCAATCTAGACAGATATTCCTTACTCCAATTCTTCCAGAATTGTTGAGCCATAAATTGACAATTGCGCCACCGATCAACTAGACTCATTTTCCCTACCTCTGGTACTGGCGGAGCTAAAAGTGAGTCTCCAGTCAAAAAATGACCAGGGGTCAATACCATCAAGTCGTCTGGATCGTCGGTCATTGGGCATAACGGTCTCGAATTCAGACCTTGTTGAGCTAGCCAAGGAGTAGCATTTTCCTCTATATATTCTCGATAAGCATACTTGTCGCATTGAAGTTTTCTATTAGCACCAATGAAGTTAGTGCCGCAATCACTGTATATGTCTTTGCAAAGACCTCGTCTTCCTACAAATCGGTGTAATGCAGCAATAAAAGCGTCAGAGGTCAGGTCTCCAACAGCCTCCAAATGAACTGCCTTAGTTGTTAAGCATACGAAAAGTGCAACATAACCTTTTAGTGCAATACGACCTCTTCCTTTAGAGGGAGAAATGTTAATAGGACCTGCATAATCCACTCCAACTGAAGAAAAGGCTCGGCCCGGTGTAACACGAACTTCTGGTAAATTTCCCATTTTCTGATTTGCAATACTTGGTTTAACCTTATAACACCTTATACACCGATGAATCACAGTTCGTACCCGTTTTCGTCCAGCAATAACCCAAAACAGTTGGCGCATATGACTCAAAGTAAGTGTTATCCCTCCATGCAATGTCGATTCATGGCTATGCCGGATCACTAAATCACAGAAATGACCTTTAGACGGTAAGATATACGGATGCTTTTCATTTTGGCTGAGTAATGAATGACGTAGTCTACCTCCAAGTTTGATGACTTGCTCTTGCTGATCGAAATATGGGTTTAAAGGCAGTAGTATACTGTCTTTACGAAGTGCGAGGAAATTCCCAGAAGCTAAAACCTTGAATTCGTAACCAAAACTGCTCTTTTGGACCATGCGTATAATGCGAACCAAACTCTCATGCATCTCTCCAGCAGTGATGCACCCTATGACACGCTCGGCACTCCGTACTCGACAATTTCTCCAAAATCGTATGCACAAAGTTACTATACGCAAAAGTCTCGTGTATGCAGAGAATCTTTCCACAATTGATAATTCCTGCGACGTATCAACAACAACAGTGTGTGTCCGAACGGATCGTATTTCGTTGTTCACCGCTGTGTCTGGATCGCTATAGTCGACTTTAGACTCTGGCCACTTAACCTCGTCATCCTGCAACCAGGGAGGCCCGCGCCACCACATTTCACTCGTTGATAAATTACCTGGTTTGATGCCACGGGTTATATAGTCTGCCGGATTATACTCTGATGGCACATGTCGCCATTGATGAGGTTGAGTAACTTCCAGGATTTTGCTGATTCTGTTCGCAACAAAAACCTTCCACTTGCTAGGTCCGCCGCGTATCCAGTGCAACACAATCATTGAATCCGTCCAAAATATAGTATTTTCGAAACCAACGCTTAGCCTTAAATGTGTTTTAAGATATTTGAACAACTTCACTGCAATTATAGCTGCACATAATTCCGATCGAGGAATCGTCAGCTGTGGTTTGATAGGAGAAACCTTACTCTTTGCTAAAAGTAGATTAGATTGATAAAGTCTTTCGTTAGTTCTGACACGAAGGTAGACGGCCGCTCCATATGCTAGTGATGACGCGTCGCAAAATATGTGTAACTGGTTACCCGATAAGACTTGCGAGCATAAAATCAAACGCGGTATGCGAATATCTGTAACTTGAGGTAAAGCTCGAACATATTCAGCCCAATTATTTTCCATATCCGTTGGTAGTTCCTGGTCCCAGTCTAAACCAGCTTCCCACAAACGTTGCATAAGTGCCTTCGCAATGATGACCACTGGCGATAACCACCCCATCGGATCAAATAATCGTGCAATTGTAGATAAAATTTTCCTCTTTGTTGGTCTACCCTCAGGGAACTCAAAACATATGCGAAATATGAATTTGTCGTCGATTGGACTCCAGTAAAGCCCTAAAGTGCGTATTGTCTCCTCCAGATGTAAATGCAACATATCTTTTGTTTCCCGATGCTCGATAGGTATATCTTCCAATAGTTCTCCGCAATTGCTAGCCCATTTTCGTAGCTGGAATGTTCCACTACCCAACATACCTATCACTTGTCTCTGTATTTCTTTGGCCTTGCCTATCGAATCTGCTCCTGACAGGATGTCATCGACGTACATTTGGCTCTGAACCACATCTACAGCCAACGGAAAGCCTTCCGCTTCATCCTTTGCTAGCTGTTTCATTGTACGAATTGCGGTGTATGGTGCTGAACTCGTCCCAAACATCACCGTCGTGCATGAATATGTTTCCAAATCGCCACTTTTATCATTCCGCCATAGAATGCGTTGATACTCCGCGTCCTCCTCATGGACGTTAATACACCGATACATTTTCTCCACGTCGGCTAAGAATACATATCTGAAAAAACGCCAATTAATTAGTATAGCTGTCAAATCAGAATGTAACTTTGGTCCGACCGCCAAAATGTTGTTCAAAGACTTGCCATTACTTGTCCGCATAGAACCATCAAATACCACTCTGACTTTAGTGGTAGACGAAGACTCCTTGATAACCGGGTGATGTGGAAGATAACAGTGAGTGATTCCCGTAGAAGTGTTTACATACTGTAGCTCATTGCCTGCTCTTAATTTCATCTGGCCTAGTTTTACATACTCGCTAATTGTGTTTGTGTAAATGGTTTTTAACTCTTTATTCGCTGATAACCGTCTATTCAAGTGATTTAACCTAATTAATGCTTGATCATAAGATGAACCGATGACCAACTTAGAATTCAATTGTGTTAATATTGGCAACCTGACAATGTACTTTCCACTCTCTGACCGTCGATATGTTGACTGATAATACTCTTCACACCACTTCTCCTCGTCCGATAACATATGTTGTCCGTCTTGGATTTCCTCTGACTCCCAATATTTGTTTAATAACCGCTCCAACTCTTCCGTCGTTTCATTAGGGGAAATCGTGATACGGTGTGACATGACTGATGATTGATGTTCGCAAACTTTCCCGGATATAATATACCCTAACGTAGTATTTTGTGCAATCGGGTCACCCTTTGTGCCCCGCCGGACCTCATCCAACATAAGCTCATCATATATATCACTGCCAAGCAACACATCTACTGCCTGCGGTACATTAAAATTTGGATCTGCCAAATTCACCTCGTTCATATGCGGCCAGTGACTTGTTGCTATGAAACGCTCAGGCATGTTAGAACTTACTTTAGGCAACACGTAAGCGTTAACCTCATATTGACAATCCATCATGTACCTTGATGCAAACCTCAAAGTCACTTCCGACGACGCTTCAGTAATTTTTGTATTAGATAATCCGTTAATCCGAATATGTACCCTTTTCCTTGAAAGTCCCAATAATTGTACCGCTCGTTCCGATATGAAAGATGCTTGCGAGCCTTGATCCAAAAACACTCGAAAATCTAGCTTTGACCCATCCGACGCTTCAATTGTCACAATTGCAGTAGGCAACAATACTTCAAAGTTTGATACTATACTCTTTTCGCCCGATTTGTGCATTACATGGGACGATAGTTGTTGACTGGATATATTAGATCGAAAAGGATTGACATGTGTTGCTGGTTCCGCGCGTTCTACGTGGATGAGTGTATGATGTCGCCCTCCACATTTCAAACATGTCCGCTGGCTGCTACACCTAGTTGCCATGTGGTTATAACCCAAACAATTGAAGCACAGCTTATACTTTTCTACCGCCAACTTCCGATCTGCTACTGACATGTTCATAAAAACCTCACATTCTCGAACTGGATGATTGTTATTGTTACAGATAACGCATACGTTTTCCATGTTGACGACGAACGAAGATTTCACATCGCCTTTGATAGATACCCCTCGTAGAGAGCCCTTTTGATAAGCCGCTAATGATGCCACAGATTTTGATGATGTAATCATCGTCCGAAACTGTGCCTCCAAATGTTTACAAAATTCT
Source organism: Leucophenga maculata (assembly GCA_035044805.1). NCBI lineage: Eukaryota > Metazoa > Arthropoda > Insecta > Diptera > Drosophilidae > Leucophenga > Leucophenga maculata. The sequence continues at coordinate 13,518 of JAWNNP010003098.1, forward strand.
TCGAATGTGGGAATCGCTTGCGTATCTGATAATGTTTTTTCCCATTCCAGCCTGGCATCGATTGATAACTTTCTAGACATGTAATATACTAGAACTTGGCTGTCCTTAAGGCTGACTCCAATGCGCTCAATTGAATTAATACACGATCTACACGTCTGTAAAAACCGCTTCAACGCTGAATAGTCACCTTGCGTAACGAGTGGTTGCTGCTCGAACACATCCATGAAATGAACAAATAATACACGCTTATTATCATACAGATTTATCAGCATTTCCCATGCTGCTGCATAATTTCCTTCGGTGAGAGTGAGATGCTGAATATCTTGTGCTGCTTCGCCCACCAGAGCGTCTTTCAGATAATGAAACCGATGTAAATCCGTAAAACGCTGACAATTGTGCACTCTTGCTTCGAAAACCTCCTTAAATGCTGGCCATTCGATGAAATTCCCATTGAAAACAGGCAATTTTACTGTAGGTAATTGTAACTCCTCCATACCGGACGATTTAACGGAATTCATAACACTATCACCTTGAATCATTGTCGACGATGCAGCTACTTTAATGGACAGGTCGTTTCTCAACAAAGACATAGCCTCGACATAGGTTTCTTCGAAAATGTCATCTACCTCAGCATTGACATAAGACTCCTCTATTTTCTTGCAGCCAGCCTCATGCATTAAAAAACGATGATTTTTGCTAAAATCCGTGTGTAATGAAGATAATGACTCAAGCCGTGTTTGCAGATACGCCTCAGTTTTTCGTTCCGGTGTGTCCGATTTAATATTATCTAGCGTTTTTTGAATCTTCTTCAACATAGCCTTTTGCTCCCGCACAATTTTTTGTAACTCGTCCGCCATTTTCAATTAAGGGTATAATAAATCGAGCCAATACAAATAACGTAAAATTGCACTTACCGTTTCTTGGTTATGTTGAACTCGCACACAGATCCACTAGTTCAAAGTCCACCGCCGCATCAAATTAGTTGAATGCCGTCCGTCGTTGACCAATCCCAATTTGTATTACAGCCGAATATTTGCCACTCGCACGTAGTTGATGATATTGTCCGCCGCCGGCTATACCTTACAGAATCAAACACCAGAACGTCCCTCACAGGAGGCACCAAATGTAGCGCCACGCTGGGGCGTAGTCCGAGCGGCAACTTTAAATTATAATTGAAAATGCGGTAGCACCGGTCCAATGCTACGGCGTGAGGAATTCTGGTGTTTATTCTGTTAGGTTATAGCAATAAAAAGCACCACCTTGTATTAGAAGTGCATATATGTATGTATATGCACGTGCGAAATGCCTTTATTAAATTTAAATTATGATGCGATCCGTTCGTCTCAAGGGTACAAAAGCCAAGAAGAAAACTCAATAACTACCGCAACGCATCAAGCGCCAAAAATATTATAAAAGGTATAAACGGTATTCATATGCTTACAATAGAAAATACAAGAACAATTTCTTCTCTCGTTGAAACAAACAGCAAAGCATAATCCAAATAAATGCAGTTATAGATAAACAGTCATGACAGCATGAATAGGTACATGAATTAAAATGACTGTCATGACCACAAAATTAGAACCACTATATTTATACATAGTTCGATCTCGAACACGTAGCATGAGTTGATTACCTGTATGTAACATTGTTTTATGCAAAAATTGAAGCAGAAGATGGCATAGGTGAGATTTATTCGGAACTAAGACTGGCCGTCGCTCGTTGTAGGATATCGCCGCGTTGGTTAACCGACCGTTAACCCTGATTTGTCCTTCTGGGTCCATGAAAACATTGAGCGATGCTAAAGAACTTTTGGTCGAAATTGTGAGTCTTTTCTCGAGCGCCATATATTCGGCAGGGTAGTACTCTCTCTGCGCTGCAATGATCAAGCGAATCTTTGCCAAGTTCATATTTTCCTGCGTGAAATCTGCACCCATTTGAGGCTGTCTCCGGCACCGAACCACTTGGAGTATGCGGGCAGTCCCTCGGAGTGCTCTAGAGTAGGACGTAAACTCACGACTTATATCATAATTATTGATGTCCACGTGTAACACCTCAATCCTCTTTTCTTCAGGTGGTTTTATATCATTTGTGTGTGAGTTGGACCAACTATTTTCTGGTAGTACAAGCCAAGAGGGCCCGTTCCACCACAGAGTGCATTTTTGGAGTTCGTCATTGGAACATCCACGAGTAAATAGATCGGCAGGGTTTTCCCTAGACATTACATGTCTCCAAGGCGCATTAGAGACATGTTGCCGAATTAGAGAAATTCGGTTGGCCACATATGTCTTCCATACGTGAGGTGGTTTGTCCAGCCATGCCAGTACTATAGTCGAATCGGCCCACAAGTGAAGCTTATAATGAAATGGTTGCACATTGGTAACTACGTGCTTCACTAGCCGAGCAAGTAAGACAGCTCCACATAGTTCCAACCTAGGGAGACTAAGTGTCTGAAGAGGAGCTACCTTACTCTTAGCTGCCACTAAGTGGGATGAAATATGGCCATCGGAGGAAGCAGTTCGCATAAAAAGGGCGGCGCAATATGCCTTCTCAGATGCGTCACAAAATCCGTGAAGCTGTACATCTGCATTCGTAGAATACTCGATCCAGCGTGGTATCTGAATTGTTTCAATTGACGATAAATTTTTTAAAAACTTGTGCCATCTTATTAAAGAGAGTGGTTTTATTGCGTCGTCCCAACCATCACCTTCTAGCCACAACTGCTGCATTAATATTTTCGCTGGCACAATTATTGGCGCAAGCCAGCTTGCCGGGTCAAACAATGCTGAAACATACGAAAGCACTTGACGCTTTGTTATCGATTGGGTCACGGAGGCTACTTTTATCGAATAAGAAAACGAATCAGTCATGGCATTCCAATTTATGCCCAATGTCTTCGTTGGGCATAAATCGTCAGGTAACTTTAACAAATTTGAATCCAGAAGATCACCGGGAGCAATCTTTTGCAGCAGTTGAGTATGGTTGGATGAAATTTTTCACAGCTTAAACCCTGCGCTTTGAAGTGTACTAATGACTTGCGATTCACAGTTTTTTGCAGTCTCTAGATCGTGAGCTCCCGACAAGATATCGTCCACATAAGTTTCTTGGCGTAGTATGGAGTATGCTAATGGAAAAACGTCTTTTGAATCAGATGCTAGTTGGTGCAGCGTCCGAAATGCAAGATATGGCGAACAATTGACGCCAAAAGTGACCGTGCTTAGCTGAAAATCTTGAATAGGGACATGATGATCTTTTTGAAACACGATGCGCTGAAAATTACGATCCTCTTTATGTACGATTATTTGTCTGTAAATTTTTTCGATGTCCCCATTGAACACGAACTTGTATAAACGTCAGTTAACAACCACGCCAAGAAGGTCAGTTTGGAGAGTAGGCCCCTTTTCTAAAATATCATTCAGGGATATACCATTATGTGACCTTTTGGAGGCATTAAAAACTACTCTGACCTTTGTGGTTTTGCTGTGTGGCCGTACCACAGAATGATGTGGCAAATAAACAGAGAAAAACTTCCCGTTTTTAGAAATTTCCTTTGGGGACACTTGAGTCATGTGATCTAGCTCAATATATTCATTTAGGACTTTGTTATATTCGGTACAGATATGTTCTTTTTTACTTAAAGTGCTTTGCATTCTGGAGTACTATGCAACAGCTGAACTCCGAGATGATCCAAGAGATATTGTATGGGGGAAGTCTTTCCGAAATGGAAACCGAACTACATACTTTCCATCTGGTTGGCGTTGTGTAGTGGATGAGTATAACTCCTCACAGTATGTATCACTGTCCGATTTGGGCTTGGTTATATCTATCTCTTCTATTTCCCAAAATTTTCTCAATTGAGTATTTAAATCTACATCTGAACTTCCTGATACTACAGTGGAGAA
>JAWNNP010003099.1:0-15010 GCA_035044805.1 Leucophenga maculata
TTTTCCTGATCCTTTTAGCATGTATACCACATTTCATCTCTGTACCTTAATTGGCTTTTATGGCGCAACACCCCCTCTAATTTTTCAAATCGTAGCCTATGTTCTTTTCCATCGTCTCATCTATGTATCTCTATACAAAAATGCATACCAATTGGTTAAGCGGCTTAGTCATAAGAGAGGAACATATATCCATCCATACATACTGTTTAATATACCCTAGCAAAATGGGATATGTAGCGCATCGATGACGTCATTGATCGCACGCAGCGAGTACATCATCGGCGAGAGGGGCGGTGTGGTGCCGCCAGCAACTGCATTCGTATCGAATGCAGATGAGCTTTTGGTACGGTTAACTCTGCGGATGGAATTTACCGTATTTTGGAAAATATTCTTTTCACAGCTTAGCGGCCGGCAACTGTTTAAAGTTCGCTGAGCTGAGTCTGTTGGCGTCAGCCAATGAGTCAAGACAGAGTCGCTGCGCGTGTTTGAATTTGTTTTACCGCATTTTTATATACAAATATATTCTATATTTTTATATTAAATAAAATTAATTGAAATATAAAGTTGTTGCCGCTATTTTGGCAGTTTGGGGCTCCGATTGGTCGCAGCCGAATCCAACACATACAAACTTTCGCATTTATAATATGAATAGGAAGGATATTTGTAGTTGTTTGCATTTCGTATGTCTGGGTGTTGAATGGCGAGGGCTTGTCCTGGCCTTGATCCATTTGGCAGCTGCGTTTCTGCAAGCGGTTCATTGTCGTGCAAGCACACCTACTGGCATGTGAATTCTAATTCCGGTGAGCTTCCTGCATCGATACCATTGACAGGCACCAATAAAGCTCATGTTTGTACTCTGGCGTGCTGATTCCAGCCAGTATATATGTAAGTATCCAATCCTGGAAATATGTGGCTATCTACAGTAGCAAGTGTGAAAGTGGCCGATATTTGTAGTATATAAGCTTAAGATAACCATACAAAGTCCGACTCCGTGCTGGTATTTTAATTTTCGCAATGCTTGGCATTCGCTAGCATTTTGAGTGCAACCAGTTAAAATAAGCACGGTGTCCTCAGAGCCACACTTTGCCGCAAGCATCTCCAGTCCCTTCTTCATTGGTCACCAAAATGGTTAAACGGTCAAAATAAATCATTTGATTCTTAAAAAATCGTCAGTAAATACATTAATTATTATTTTATTAAATAATTCTTCATTTTAACACGGACTGCTATATCCCAAATCGGCATTTCTAATGACAATACAAGGTCCATGCATGACAGCCTCTGAACTCATCAGTACGCCAATCCCATTCGATGGGCATAAATTTACTCTTATTCATGCCAGTCTAATTCATTGTAATGCCATACCAGGCATGATTGAATTCGGTGCGTGTGATGGGTATACAATTCTCATAAACCGGCGCATGGTTTATCATCCATGGAGGAGTTCAACGCATTTCAGCTTCTTATGCAACTCTAAACTAGTGCGTAATGTGAACGGCTCAGCACAGCTGAAGAAAGCTCATTCGCTTGTTCCATTGGAGGTTCAACCTGATGCAAACGCTGAAAATTGTCATTGATATCTTCGATAATGGAATGATTTGCTGATTTTCGATGATTTGCTGATGTGATAGGGCACCATATGGAACTCTTTGCTGAGCTGACATTGTTGAAAGCAGTACAAATTGGCGCTTATGCTTCAGATAATAAACAAATAAATCGGACAGTTCGACGGGTGACTTCTGCTCGTGGACTTCTGCTGATAATACCATTATCGGTCGTCCTCAATATCCACCAAGTTCCAGCTGCGTGGTGTTCGCTTAACAAGAACTTTTATACTTTTTATTGGTGGACTCTTCGATATGAATCTAATAGTTATCAGTCAGAAATTTATCGATCTTTTTTACTAGCCAAGTATTGAAGCACCAACGCAACAGAAAATATTTAATAATATTTTAAAGCGTCCCTGAGCGAAGACAAATACATATACGATCATGTATGTATGTATGTGTATCATTGTGACTGTCATATCACACATATATCTATTGCATGTTGACACATATACAAATGTACAACAGTAATGTATTAGGATTTCTAGCATTTAAAATTAGTTTTGGCTCATTTGGTTATTTGTTTATAAAAATTTTCAAAACCATTTTTCCGGTCGCTTCACATGGGTCCCAGTTTTTTTTCAATACTAGAATTTATATTAATTTTAGTTAATTGTTGACAAACAAATTCATAAAATTCTGTAATTGAATTTTTAAGCTCTGCCATTTAAATTTGGTCTGCAATACATTCAATGCTCTCAGAAATGCTGAAGATTATTTTTAAATATTCTTTAATTGACTCCCATTGAGTTGGATTGCCACCATTTATCAATGATTTATTTGCTTTACCTACTACTTTGGTTCGCACTGTTAATTCAAAAAGTCCTACAAAAGTTGGCTCTGATTGTTCACAAATTTTAAGAATGGTTTGATCAGAGATCTAGAAGAGATTCAGCAGATTTTAGATAACTTGAGATTCTTCGTGAGATCTGGAATTTTCATCGAATCTGTAGGCCAATATGTTGGGGTACAGGGCGACTCATAGTTCAGCTTGTTTTTGGTAATAAGTACTTTGAACAGATAAAGCGTATCAATGCTTGAAGAAATTAAATAAATAAATTTCTATGTTACCCGTGCTTGTACTAATAAAAAAATTGCGCCGCAATCGGTACTTGAAACAAATTGGGCTATCGGAGAAGTGAATACGTCAAAGACTCCTGTCGTCCTGATTTTATTGAATATGATACAGAGTTCATATACAGTTGTTCTAGGACTTTATGTTTGTATAAATGCAGTTTAAATATAAATCTAATAAATATACCTACTAGCTTTGACCCGCGACTTCGCCTGCGTGTATTACGATAACAAGTAGCATATCTAATTACTTTTCTTTTTATCTGCTGGGTGGTGTATCGCCCCTCTAATTTTGACCAAACTCAACAGGTTTGCTTCTCTTGATCCTCTTAACATGTATACCAAATTTGATCGCTGCACCTTAAACGGATGCAGATATGAAAAATGTTGTTTTTCGCTTATATAGGGAGGGCCACGCCCCTTCCAGTTTTGTCAAAAGTCTATGTTCTTTTCCATCATCTCATCTATCTTATACCAATTGGTAAAGCGGTTTAGCCGTAAGAGATGAACATACATCCATACATCCTTACAAACTTTCGCGTTTGTAATATTAGAAGGATGTACGATGCGCTGTTGGTCCGTGCACATATGGTGCGAAAATGCGTTTGAACGATGTGTTATCTGTAGCAACTATGTTCGTTTTTATTGTTTGTTTAGGCACAGCGATCAAAGACTTGCTTAGATACCCATAGTTGCATCTGCAAATGACAATTTTCTGAAGCGTACGATTTTCTGTAGCTGATGGAATCGAACATCCTCCCGGCCGTTGAACATCATTCAACTGTCATAAATTTGTACGGTGAAGGGTTGATGTTGTAGAAGCTCATTCGCATGTGTAACTGTAGAAGTGCTTCTTCTTCTGCGATATTTCAATATCAAATGCCAGGCTACTAATATTATAGCAAAGGATGGATCAATGAAGATAGCCATGTGATGTTGCTCTATTGTGCCGATCTAAGGCAGTGTTTATACCCAGACAAGGAAACGAAACTTTTTGACACCCACACAAGCACTTGTAACTTGGAATGCAGTTATATATGAATATCTTCTTATCCTTGAAAACCACCCTGTAGCACTTGTTGCACACGCAGGTCCTTGTAATCTGGAATGCGATTTTATAAATAAGAAACAACGAATGACAAAAGAAAGCACTGTCCCAGTCCTGGAGCTTGCTGTAATTTAATGAGTTCCTTGAAGTGAAAATACGGAAGACGTGCTTACTTTGAGTAAATGATTTGAACTACCTTGTGAGGGTGTGAAATAGTTCATTTCAATTTCACGCTCACCAAGTCCTAATAAAAGTATAAAATCGATGAAAAGCGGACCGATGGGTAGAGTCGAATGACTATTATCAGCAATACGAGTTCAGGAGGAAGGGAGACAACTTTAATGACGGTAGCAGCTGTTCGGGTGATCGAAAAGAATAAAAAGGAAGCATAAGAAGCGAGACTGCTTAATGGTGGCAGCAGCTGTTCGGTTGGACTATTGTTGTTAGCGAGTGCACAAGCCCCAAATAAGATCGCAGTATGGAACTGAAGCATACCTTTCGGAGTAGAGGAAACTGTTTTACCTTGAAAGTGTCGGTAATTGGAGGAATCTGCTTTACCAGTAAAGTGGTGGTTACCAGCAGAGTCGATAGTATCAGAAGGGAAATTATTAAAACCGAAACTACAATGGCTGCTAATTCAGTACTGTTACTGGAGGAAATGGCAAACGTGTTAACAGCGTAAAGTACTTAGATCCAACATGAACGATCGGGGCTTGATGATCTCTAGGTTTTGACGAAAGGAATGGGCAATTCGTCATGTGAAACAATTGCAGGCGGTCTTCGCAAATCGGGGCCCACAGCAAAAAAGCGGCTTCTAGGAATCAAAGCTTAGTCCAACCATAGTTTAGAAAGAACTAATGGCTCCAAAGATGGTAATTAACATTGGTAGCAGAGTGCAACGGGTGTAGCTATATTTCGAAATAACATTTCTGGTAGACTGCAGTGGAAGAAGCATTGAAAGGAACAGCCAAAATTCAATACGAATAGAGCAATGGCCAGTGCATATGTTTGTTGGTATGTAATACAAAATAATTGAACTCGGGGACAAGGACATTGATTTGCATTTGAAATGGATGTAAGAACGAAAGCGCGCTGGGATATAAAGAAGAGTACGAGCGACTGACTGGCGCCATAAACGGAACAATGGTACAAAGTGTTGTTGCTTGGTAATTAGCAAACAACGCTATTGAAGGAGCAGCATCCCCACCATACAGAATTTTATCGGACCGACATGACCCGAACCCGAGTTTTCAAAATAAGGCACGGATCGACACGACAGGCACGGCCCAGCACGGCACGGCACGAAATATGCAGTTTGAAAAAAGAAAGATAAAAATCAGTTTGTCGAAAAGTCTGTAACACATTACCCCATACAAAACACCCTACGGACCAACAGACTAAACAAATTGCAAAATGTAATGGTCGTCATACGAACATGTGCTAAAAATAAGAACCTTTATATAGGGTATCGAAGTCGAGCACACTTAGCTTCAACTTTTTTCTTGTTTGACCACTTTGTCTAATTCTACAATCGTCGTACCCATTATTAAATAATAAAAGTGGGTGTTTCAATTATATATTTTAGTTTTTAAATATTTGAAATCTTATAATTAAAGAAACATTACGTACTAAAAAGGGTATTTTCGAATATATACGTTTAAGACAAATCTCTTAACTTAGTAGGATACAAACAATACTCTATATTTTTATGTAAAACTTAAATTGTTTCCAGGTTTGAGCTAGACAGTCTCGTTCGTCGCTCGCTGAGAATAGTACTTGATGTTGAAAAAAGTCTTTCACTCGTTGCTGAGCTGGCCGGAATACATAAAACTTTTCTCGCTAACGTTTGGAGCATTTTTAAATCATTAGCGCCCTTCCAAAATTTTACACTGGTATATCCGGATCCGAACTTTTTAATAATACGAGTCAAGCTCTATTTCAATATCTGACTTTTCTAATCGATTTTTTTTTACATTATTATAGTTTAGATATTCGGATAATTCATTATGGTCAAAGTTCGGATTATTATCTAATTTATCATAATTGCATTCGATTTCAAGTTCAGAAATCTCCTCCAACGTGGCTTTTACTGTTAAGATAACCTCTTCCTTATTTCAGTCGGCAGAAAGATTTGGTGTTTCAATGGTGGATTCAAAAACAGTGCAACAAGATGCAAGTGTGTTGATGGAAAACGTTTTTGGAAACTTTGAAGAGTTTTGCTTTTGATTTCTTTTATAAGTTGTGAATCAAAAACTTTGTACGAACAGTGTTTAACAGTTTAAATTTTTCATACCACAGTGGAAGAATGTTCACAGTCGGCTCTTTTTCTGAACTTAGTTTTTCAGAGCACGTTTTAAATGGTTTTAAAAATTCAATAATGCACTTGATAGCATTTTTGTCTATTTCAGCAATTCGTTTCACCTCGCTTTTTTCCAACAAAATCGCTTGAATTTCTTTCTTGTAAAACCTCATAAATACTTTCCAGCAAGGTGGATTTCCACCTTGTTTTAACATGTTGTTTTAATGATTTAGTTAATTTTCGGTTAAGCTCAGAGTGTTTAAAATATGTAACAAGTCTTTTGGAAGACTCAGTCAACGATCTCATTTCTTCCACTGGCTGCTTTTCGATTACGTCTTCCATCGCCAAATTTAGATTGTGACATGCCCACGAGAGCCTTTTATAACTTTTAAATGCTGCCACAACATTTGCACAATTATCTGTTACAATAACTCCGTTGGCCAAGATTACGATATAATCTTCTATTATAGAGTTTACATGTTCAAAAATATGTACAACACCACTTTTTTTTCTCAAACTCTTTCGTTCCAAACAATGTCATTTTTAAATCTTTTAAGTCTGTTACGAAGTCTTCGGTTATGTAATGGGCACTCCTTTATGTTAGAGGTGGAGAACTATCGATGGTAGGTCGCTATCGTAGCGCTATCGATGGTAGCCCTGTGCACTATCGATACTTTTAGATAGTTCTTCGTGTAGGTTTAAAAAGCACTGGAGAGAGTGTGACAACAAACTAAACAAGCCATCTCTAGATTGGTTTATGCGCTTCCTGTATGACTAGAAAGACGTTCGCAATTAGCGCACGCAGTTAACCCAAAAAGCATAATTAATTAATAAAGATGGATTAATTTATTACAAGTGTTGAAAAAAGTCTTTTTTAATTTACACATTTTTGGCCAAGTTTAAAATGATTGCGTTTCATTTAAGTCAAACGATGCATTTCGCCCTCATCCAAGGTTAAATGTTGCTAATACCGAATCCGTCAATGGAAGCATCAACAAGTAGCTGCATTCGATTTCCTCATACTTTAACAGATCCATCCAATACGACAGTCATTCAAAAAGAAAGAAAGACATTGAAAGAGCATTGACTATAATGATTGCATTGGATATTCAGCCGTTTAACGTCAAGAAAATAGAGGACACCTCGGGAATTATAGTCACATCTGATTGTTGTGACTTGCCATTTTGTTTAAAGGTAAAACATTCAAACAGTATCAGTTGCTACAACAAAACTTAAAGAAACAACTATTTGCGATCTGCCCAAAATATTTCTGACACAATAAAAGAAGGTTTGAAGGAGTGGAATGTTTTGGAAAAATCAATTGCATTGTAACAGATATTGCAATTTGTATGTTGAAGGCATGTGAAATATTAAGAGTTCGTAATCTGCCATGCTTTGCGCGCAGTCGTTGCAACAAACTTTGCTGAACTCAATAAAATCACGAGTTTTTCCGTATAAAGAGCGAACAATCACAGGAATAGCCACTATTTTGGACCCTAGGCTTAAAATATGCGGATAGCAAAACAATACGAATTCTGAGTAAGGGTCAATGTATCTTCAAAACGAATTGGTAAATTTGTCGCAACCAAAACCCAAACCAAAACAGGTTTGCAATAATTACAAAGCGAAAGTACCTGGAGACCAATTGCATCGCAGGAGACAGATCCAATGCTTTGAATAAAAGTAGATAAACCCAATTTTTTTCTCAAAATTAAGGTAAACGAAACTGAATTCGACCTAATTACAATATAAAGGTTTAAATATTTACAGGTACCCGCCACCTCAGTGGAATCTGAGCGATTGTTTCGTAAAAGTGGAGAAACTGTGTCTGACAGGAGAGCTCGGTTAAAGGGAAAAATTGTGGCATACAAAATAACTAACAAATGAAGTCTTATTCTTTCTATATATCTGAACCACTTAAACGTTTAACCAATCAATTAATAAATTAAGTAATATTATTTCTGTTAAATATTAGTTTCTTTATTAATAAAAAAATTACTTAAGCATTTCAAAACAATAAAAGAAGCCCCAAGGAAGTGCGCAGCAACTACCGACTATATCCGTCTGCTTATTTGATCATATTTGCTTAAATCATTCTACTATCGAAAACTATCGATAACTATCGATGGTTGGAAAAAAGGCGTTGACCATCGATGGTGCCGACTATTGATAGTTCTCCACCTCTACTTTAGGTAAGAACATCTGTCCACATGTCTGTAGTTTAAGCCAAATGCTCCAGTGCCAAAGTGTTTTTTAATGTTTCTTTCAAATTATAATATTCGTCCGACATTACTTGATTTGCTATTCTTTTCCTCGACGCAACTAAGTCCTCAATTTTTTGCTGACCATATTCAGCTTCTATAATGATTAGTTCTTGGGCGTATTCACGAAATCCTGATCCTGTATGTATTAATTGAACAAAAATAAATAAATTTGATAACAAAAATTTGTTTTTGATTGCACCTACCTCTGTAATATACAATGGCCCTAATTCTGTTGCCACGAAAGCGAGTTGCTTACGGTCAAGGTTGTGTAATGGTGTAACGTTGGTTGTGCCTTCTCTGTAATCTGTACACATTTGAGGCGGAGAAGTGTGCCACTGCCGCTTTTGGACGAATATGCGTACACAGTTTTGCACTTCTTGCAACACACAAGTCTTCCGTTGGCTTCTATTTGGAAAAATGTTTCCACACAGCGCTTTTGTTTCTGATGAGCGTGTAAGTAGGGTCGCCTATACATATGCACTCTTGGATTTTTTTTTTTTTTGTTTTTTATTTTGATTGGTTGTTTCTCCACGCTACTTGATACGAGTACACAAACCATAAAAGGCATTTATCGGACCCGAAATCATTTTTGACATCGCTAGTGTACCGAAGCATGCTACATAAGAGGAAAAGAGAATGCTTATCTTTGGCATATTATCAGCAAATAACCTGTCGCTCACACACACAATTCAAAACTGTCTTGAAAAAACAGTCAAACATTGTTTTTGCTCAGTTTGCTCGTCGCAGCAAGCGTTTTTGCTCGCTGTCTCTGCTCATGTGTTCACTCAAAATCCTTTGCTTCGTAATAAATCGGAAAACAGTCGCTTGCGCAGGTATGTGTGTTGCGTGTGTGGATAGGTAAACAGGGATTATGCATTAATATGCAAAACAAACAAAAAATACGCAGTCCTATCCCTTTCTCCCTTCCTCATCCATGTTTTGCCAGCGATGAAATATCTAAGGCAACAACATAATGCAAAACCAACAACAAAATACGCGGACACTTTGTTCGTTTGGCTCAGCTACCGACTGTCTCTTCGTTTTGAGCGGTCAGCAAAAGATTGTTTCATGAGATACGCTCAACCCGAGAGCGAGGACACCAACGAAACAAAAAAGACGGTTGCTGTTGAATCCGTGAGCATGACGGCGCAGAATATGAGCATATTTTGCGAGCTCTGATTTCTACAATTTTCGCTCATTTATATAATTTTCTTGTTTTATTTAAATATTTTTGTTTTACTGAATTATTGGATTTAATTAGTAGATGGATCCCAAAACAAAAAAAAAAAAAGTCATCCCCACCTTTCGAGGAAATCTGGATACGCCATTGCAGATGTGTAAGAGATTGCGAGTCATTCATGCAGTTCTGCTGCTATAATTAGTCCCACATTGAGCGTACCCTTTCTGCTTCCTTCTGCTATTTCAAAATTGTGTTTGCAGAAATAATCTAACTGAGACCGAGCCACATAAAAAATTTGTAAAGTTTCCATTTTTACTGGTTCTTCACCGGCGACGCCAGTCAAGATGTTAACCTCCAACAGTGGCGACGGCGTCACACTGTTGCACTAGCGACCTATTCGCTAGTTTTGCTGGGTTCACACTCTGAAAATTAACCAAAACACTGAATCGATGCATATAAGTTACTTATAGCAAGTGTCCAAGTCAGTCAAACACACCACCAATCATCAGCTGTCAATTAACTGCGGCCAGCCTCTTTGTGTTGCGAAATCGGTTAAAAATCCATAAATACTTCCGATCAAGCGAAGACACAGTAAGTAAATGTTTATGTGTAAAGGCTGTGTTTTTCTTAAATCTGTGACTAGGGTTCAATACTTCGAACAGTTCACAGATTTATGGGGCCGCGACGCAAGACGCGCCATTGTATTTATTATTATTCACTAAATAATAAAGTCGACTAAAACATTGAATTCGCGCAACGTATAAATGCACTTAAACACTTAGCCACCTTTGGTCAAATCAAACACCCTTTTTTAGTTTTAATACAATCAACGCGTCTAACAACAACACGTTGGAGCCTAGCAAAAACAATAATATATCCTGCTGCGAAATGTACTTAAGGCGGCGGAGACGGAATTGCAACCTTAAGACGGCGGAGACGGAACGGATCAAAAGAAATGTAAATAAAATCTATGCAAAAGGTAGTGGGTTGCTGCAATAACAAAATACTAATAGAGAGAAGTTACTTACCGAATCTTCTCTTTCGGTGGCTCTTTTTAGTTTGTTTGTTTAAAAAGCCGTCAACCGTCTGCCGGTCATGGCCGCGTCCAGGAAAGCGCGCCAGCCTCCATAATCCTGTGCGCGCTGGCGCCAGTCGTTTTGAATGCCAAGTACGGAGAGATCTCTCCATACCTGGTCATTCCATCGAGTGCCCGGTCGTCCTCTATTTCGGCGTCACCAATCAAGTTTGGGCCCCCCATATAAACCATGCGTGCTGGAGCTCTTTCGTCCATTCGAATGAGGTGCCCAGCCCAGTGCAGCCGCTGGCATCTAATGCGCTGGACTATGTCAACCTCATCGAATAGCTCGTACAGCTCGCGGTTCATACGGGACCTAAACTCGTCGCCGACTCTAATAGGACCAAAGATCCTGCGAAGAATCTTCCTCTCGAAGACTTCCAACGCTGTCTTATATATCTTTACAAGTTTTAAAAAATAACAAAAACTTAACCCATTATTGCCATTGGCGGCGTAAACAATTACTTTCTCTTTAACTTACGAGTTAAGAAGAGGCAATAAATGAAACGCAACATTTAAAAAGAGACGATTAGTGTTAGTTACTAATATTGCTTTATATGTTCTGATATTAGGAATCATAACAAAAGCGAAAGACTGTAGCTGCTTACCATGTAAGTATGAAAGTAAGCAGTTGGTAATTTCAAACTGGGAGACAAGTGAATATAAAAAAACCAATTGTGTGCACAAAAGTAAGCCCTTCGTAATCTAACTTTACCAAGAGGGGTAGAGTAAAAATTATCAGACTGCATGATTCTTCTGATTTTGAATATGCATAGAGTATATATCCATGCAGATCTATTGCACATATGTTGGATGTATACACGAGTATGTATGCCAATCTCGAAACTGATTAAAGTTTGATAATTGATGTCTAAACAATGATGATTCAAACAAAGAAAAAAAATATTTTATTTTAAACGAAGATCAGCAGGATTTTATGAAATTTTTTTATGTGAAGTTAGATGAAAATAATAGAACCCTTGAATATTTATTTATTTATTATTAATAACAACTACATAAATTAATTCAGTTGCATTAAAAATATTTTAAAACTAAGTTGCTCACTGAACATCTAATTACTAACTTAAACGCAGAAATAGGAGGAAAGTTACGACCACTCAGACCCGTTGGAGAATTTTTGTTTCGTCGCCCAGTTGACCGACTGTGCCTCAACTCACAGCCAGGAAGTGGTCTAAGCAGTCGCAATTACAAATCATTAGATTAAAATGGAAAAATGAAATTACAATTTATTGACGTTCAGAATTGAGAACAGATTTCTTTATAAAGTTTAAAGAAGAATTGTAGGAGAATAGATAAGAAAATTTGTTATAAGTATAGCAGAGAGACCGAACAGAATCGTGGCAAGCATAGTTTGTTGTGCAAAATGACATCCATAAAGGCACATAGTTTCGCATGAAGCGTGAGGGAACATTTATAGAAAGAGTTTGCAGTGAATAAGGAGAATCGACTTCCCCACAAAGAATTTTGTGAAGGAAAACAACTGAAAGCATTGACCGTCGAGCAGATAGAGTTGGAAGATCAATAAGTTTCAATCGATCAACATTTGGAGGGAGATGTAAATCAGAAGCCCAATTGAGGTTTCTGAGAGCGAATAATAAAAACTGTTTTTGAACAGACTCGATACGATCTTGGTGGATTGCATTATGTGGGTTCCAAACACATTCCTTAGGCCACCGCTTAATAAAGCCAAGAACACCTTTAGCTTTATTAACCATACACACAATATGATTGGTAAAGCTTAATTTAGGGTCCATAAGAACACCTAACTCATTTATACAAACTTCCCTACTAAGGTTATGTACACCCAGGAAATAGGTCATGATATAAGGTTTTCTGCGATGGAATGTTACGCATTTACATTTAGAAATATTTAAATTAAGAAAGTTTGTTAGATACCAAGTGTATAAGGAATTCACATCTGCTTGTAACAGACTATGTTGGGAAGCATCAGAATATGACAAACATAGTTTGACATCATCCGCATACATCAATACATGAGCATGATTTATTGCTAAAGGGAGATCATTAATGAACAAAACAAAGAGCAATGGCCCAAGATGACTTCCTTGAGGAACACCAGAAGACACATTAATAGATATAGACAAACAATTGTTAAATAATACCTTTTGAGATCTACCTGAAAAGGTAGGATTGTATCCAATTAACTAAAGAATGTGGAAACCCTAAAGCTTTTAGTTTATTTAGAAGGTGACTATGACATACACAGTCAAAAGCTTTGCTAAAATCCGTGTAAATAACATCGGTCTGTCGGCCAGACACAAAACCTTTATTTACGATAGAAGTGAATTCTAAAAGATTGGTACAAATGGATCTGCCTTTCACAAATCCATGTTGCAGTGGACTAACCATTGACATAACCGATCGTTGCATTTGATCAGTGATAATTTGTTCAAATAATTTAGGCATAGCAATTAGTTTAGCAATACTTCTATAATTCGAGACATCAGACTTACTTCTTACTTACTTCTTGTATAAAAGTATAATGAAAGATTGTTTCCAAAGAGTTGGGAATTTGCTTTGTTTTATAGAAAGTTTAAAAAGAAAAGACAATGGAGCACAAATAGAGCAGACACATTGTTTTAGTATACAACTAGGAATATTAGCAGGACCAGGCAGGAATGAAAATTTTATAGATTTAAGAGAAATTAGCAATTAGATGATATAAAATCGTAGGATGGGATACGATGTTGTACAGTTAGGAGAAGAATTAGTGTGAGTGAATTGAAAGAAAGAAGCAAACAAATCCGATATCTGAGAATCAGAGGATGCTTCATTACTGTCAAGACGAAAGTTAGCGGGATAAGCCTTATTTTTACGTTTAATATTGACAAATTTGAAAAAGCTTTTAGGATTATTGCGCATTGTTTTTGACTCCTAATAAATAAGCAGCGAAACACTGTTTATTTAGTGAGTTACGGTGTGAGGAAACGATATTATGTCGTAATATCGTCTTACAAATAGTTTAATTCTATGTAAGCGGTTCCATCACAACATATCGAACTCGTAGCACGACCACAGCGGGCCAGAACAACTAAATCTATCGACGAACATGTTTGTGGATCTCCAATCGCAACACGGTTCACGATCACCGAACCATCCTCGATGGTTTGAAGTGGGCGGAAGAAATTTGAGTACTGATCTTTTCTAGGTTGTTTGTTTGCGGCTTGTTTATTTACCCGCCGCATTTTCGAGTTACATATGTGGAATTTGAAAGGCTTCGCTTAATTGTTCAATTTATTAATACGAAACGGCGTTTCGACGAGAAATGAGGCAAAAAAAGAATGTAGAGTGCAGTGACTCTGTTTTGAAGATAACCGCACGCTTTAAGAGTTAGTCAATGGCTGTAGATATTATTTTCCTTTAGAGTTACTGGACCGAAAAGGAAACTTATAGAAAAATCTGTTTCCATGAAAAGGAAATAAGAAACGAATGTTCGTAGTTATTTCCTCAAATCATAAAGCAAATCCAATTCTGATTGAATCGGTCTAAAAATAATACATCATTTCAGAACATTAATACAATTAATTAATTAACATCATAAAGCCTTGGCGAAGATCCATATTAATACAATTCAAAGTTACTCCTCATCATTTGTCGTCTTATTATTTGCGTATTGGTTCAGTAGTCATAGACAAAATCTCTACGCCTCGAAATTCCGATTTAATTTCAGCTAATATTTAGTCGGTAAAAAAATCACAGGTGGCAGCATGCTCTCCATTACGAACGGCTGCTTTCATAGTCTGAAAATATATTTCGAACAAAAAAATAATAATTAGAAAATGATTTACTTTTTAATTTTATTTTAAACTAAATTTCCGATCGCTCGATTATCATGGGCTCGCAATACAGAAGATCTACTTTACGATTTTTTGGCATCGTGTAGAGCTGTTCTGGGATCCTCCGCTTTAAAATTCACTAAATGTGAGGTATATTCCGGAGCGTAGTGATTGAAGGCCACAGTTAGAACTAGAATATTATTTGAAACTTAATGTACGACTTGCAGCTAACACTTACTATAATAGCTGGACGCATGTTTATTGGGCGACGGGGTCAGTAACCGACAAAGGTCAATCACCGAGCCAGCGCACTTTTGTCGATTTGACGGGAAACCAACATTGAATCTCAGCAGGACGACTATGGAGTAGTAATACTGTTAGCAGTGTCGTTGCTGAACGTACGTACGAAATATTACAAAAGGAGCAGCATTTCACACCAGAGGACAGTCTGGTTTTGGGACTTGACTTGAGTAGTTAGATTAATATTTGAACACTGGGCCTCAAATAAGGATTTGAACATTGGGCTTCACATCAGTAGTTAGAAATAATATTTGAACATTGGGCTTCAAGTACAGATCTGAACATCGGGGTTTCAAATAAGTAGTGGAGTCAAAATTCTAAGGAATATAGCACGAAATTGAGCAA
>JAWNNP010003100.1:0-26554 GCA_035044805.1 Leucophenga maculata
TTTAATACATTGTAACGATATCTGGAGTGAAATAAATAAATTGAAATTGAATAACGCTTTGGTGGCTGAATTTTTCGTACTATAATTCAATTTTGCGCAAGGGAAGCGGACTGATAATACTTGAAGTAAGTGAAAAACTTATATATAGGGTGTACATCCTAGCGTTTCGAACTTGAACTAACGATAATTTGACATTGGAAACATCAAACGTCATCGGGAAAGTGGTAGATATTCAGTATAAAGTCTGACATTTACGAAATGGGTCGCTATTCGCTTGAACAAAGTTGGGAAATATTAAAAACTTATTTCCAAAGTGATGAGTCTCCAACTCAAACTGCACGAAATTTCACGGTCAACTATGCACCGAATTTTGCGTAAAGACCTTGCTTTGAAGCCATATAAAGTTCAATTGGTGCAGCAGCTAAAGCCAATTGACTATCCGAGCCGTTTACGCTTCGCAGATTGGGCGAAAGATCGTTTGGTTGAAGACCCCGAATTTTATCGAAAAATCATCTTTTCGGACGAAGCTCATTTCCACCTCGGTGGTTATGTTAATAAGCAAAACTGTCGCATCTGGGACACAGAAAACCCGCACGTCATTGAGGAGAAGCCGATGCATCCACAACGAGTGACTGTTTGGTGCGGATTTTGGTCCGGCGGCATCATTGGCCCATTTTTCTTCGAAAATGAGGAAGGAGCCGCCGTAACCGTCAATGGTGAGCGCTAACGTGCCGTGTTGGCTGATTATTTTTTTGATCAAATTGAAGGGGAAGACTTGGACGATATTTGGTTTGAACAGGACGGCGCTACGTGCCATACAGCCCACGCTACAATCGATCTTTTGCACTGAAAAATTGGGTTGATCGAATGAGGTACTGCCAAGTCAGCCGTGGTGGACATTTGAAATTATTTTCATAAATAAATGTCATGAAATAACCTTTCAAATAAATGTTTACTCATTGAAATCTATCCAGCTGTTCTTTTTTTATAGCATTTTCAAATGCGAAATTTTCCTTGGGACACACTTTATCTTGAAAAGGATGCTCAGTTATTCATATAGCGTAGCTATAACTGAAAAACTTTAAGAAAAAAAGTTAGCTGTTCTAGCCATATATGTATAAAGTATTTCAGCTTCGTTTTAAATGGCTTGTTTCCTAAGTCAGAAGAGGAGGTAAAATCAAGTGAAAAAAAAATTTTATAAGAATAAATCGGCTTATATAATTGCCTCGCTTCAAAACCTGGTAAAGTGTACAAAGAAAAAAAAATTAAGCAAACAAAAAACCACATTCTCAAGGTAAGAGAATTGTTTGATGAGCTAAATTGAAATATCCATCATTTTAGCTGTTGCTTTTATCACATTCAAGTGCAAACTCTTTGTCCTTTGGCAATGTTGTGTAAACGCCATTTTTTTTATTTTTTTTTTTTATTAGAAAACAAAATAAAAACACGCTTCAAATAAAAATAAAAACCCGACACAAAAAATTTCGCATAAATGTCGTACACAGCAGCAAGTAGAAAATTCACTCCTTGGCACTGCCGCAATATCGTGCATTGTATAAGCTCGTTTGTTTATTTACATCATCAACATGGCCATAATTATAAAAAGGTTTTCACACTACGGCTTAAACGGCTCCTCTGCTGCTATGAAACGCCACAAAAAGGATATTCCACTCCAGTGTCTGTTCAGCCTCAACAGCAGGTGAGCTACTATTCCACTTTTTATTGTGTGCAGGTTTGCCTTTTATTGTGTTTGTTGTGGCGGCATCATGACCTTGGGTCGACAAAGGATTAAATGCGAATTATCTTTATATGTTGACACGATGCTGATAAACAAAAAGGATTGTTAAAATTGTGTTTCTTTTGTGTGCGGCTTACAAAGCGCATATAAACACGCAACATCGTTAGGACACATACCACAAAATCCACGCAGAATTTAAGCTAATGGATGTGATAAAGGATGCATAAAAATCAAGTGTCAAGTGCTGCTTACTTTTGCTTTTGTTTACTTTTTGGTTACTTATGCTCAAATGAATTTCATATGTATCCTTTGCAAGGATTTTTTAATTCAGCTACATTTCTGTGAGGAGTGTAGGACAAATGAATCATGGCAACGGTAAAAATAAAAATTGAATATTTCAAAATTAAAAATTGTTAATAAGAAGAAGAAAAAAAGAAGAAGGAACGTAGACAATAAGAACACCCCAGCTGAAATCAAACCTCTACCACAACTCAAGCGTAGATGTGCGGCATCATCTGAGGTTTTAAGTGAAAGATGCAGTGGTGAAGCTTACCGCGACATGTAATCAAGCTTAGATAAATTTCCGTCAACATCAGAAAACTATTCAGGTTTGAATAACCGTTATACAGAATTATCAGATACCTTGCATGATCTTCTTCGCAAATTAAATCAAAACCATGAAATATTTAAAAAAAAAAATTTTAAAAACACGTTCGTTCAACATCGAAAAGCCAAAGGCATTGACTCCAAATTTGTTAACAGTAAAACGATTTGAATCAAATAATGTTTTGCACTGCCTAATATTCGTAAACCTTTGCCATGCCTGATGACCATCACTCTTGAGAATAGTCGAACAAATTGCGAACAAGCTTTTATTTCTGTACAACAATATTAGCATCCTATTTTGCTAATTAATGTGCAAAAAAGCAGCATATATAGTATGTAGGCAGATTATTCAATCACCTGATTGTCCTACCAAAAATTGTTGCAGCAATTGCATCCACAGTGAAACTGCAATATGACATTTCATATAATTGCTGAATCGAAAGTCCACAGTCATAACGGCTTAGCGATGTGCAATCAACCAATGCAGTACACAGAAAATTTCTGTTAATTAAGTTTTTCAATTGGGAACATTTACCAAGCACATCAACAAAAACCTCCGCGCGTTTTTAGTAGCCAATTTTCCTGTGGCTAATTTTCGGCTTCAGTTAATGTTGTCCATGGCAATGATGATGACGTTAAATAGCAGATGTAAAACAGTTCGTTATGGTCTTGGTGATACTTGTTAACATTTCTATCTTTGTTTGCACTTTTAGCGGGTTATGGGGCGTTCTTCAGCAAGAGGCCTAGCTAGCCTGTTCATGTGGGCTCCAGCCTGTCGCTATATCTGCTGGTATGACGATTAATTTGGAGCTCTCAGGCCTCAAGTTCAGATCTCGGTGGAGAGTCAGACCCTCCCTCATAGCTCCAGGTGGGCACAATAATAGCCTTATAAATCGCGCTCTTAGATCTCAGAGGCAGCTTGGACCTGCTACACAGCATCCAGTTTAGACGCTCCTGGTCAACTTGTAGACTTACATTGTCTAGTTGGAAAGCTGGCAACTGGTCCATGCGCAGTGTGTAACAAACATTTTTACATTTTCTGGGGTTCACTTTGATGTTCCAGTTGCGAGCCCAGCTCTCAAGCAGATGGAGGTACGCCTGAACACACACGCTTGAAGCCGAGTGTATAGTCCGCATATAAAGCTTTGCTTCTGGATATGACTGGAGGGATTGGCACATCTGCGGTGAACAATGTTATAGAGAAGTGGGCCAAGCACACTCTCTTGTGGAACACCAGCTGTCATCGTATGGCGAAGGGAGATTGAAGTTCTCACTTTTATATGGAATCGGCGGCTTAGCAGATACGATCTGAATAGGAGATAAACGGGGGCTGGGACTTTTCTCTTGATTTGTGCGAGTAGTCCCATGTGCCATACACGGTCAAACGCCTATTGCACATCAACAAAGACCCCATTGCAGTATTCTTTGTTATCAAATGCCTAAGGGATAGGATTAACCTCCCTGTGAATCTGCTCAACAGCGCCATGTCCATCTCTGAAGCCAAATTGGGTGGATTGGCAAGTTTTCTCCAAGATCGACACGCCTGGCAAGCTGGAATGCATTAAGCCTCTCAAGCACCTTAAAGAGAGAGGGGAGAAGGCTGATTGGTCAATGACTCAGGGTCATCCTCTAGCCTACCGGGTTTATGGATAATCAGAACACTTGCCAGCCTCCAGCTGACCGGGTAGTATTGCATCCTAAGCATTGCGTTGAAAATCGATACAATAAAGATAATGCGCACGCTTCGGTAGAGCCTTCATGGTGCTTTGACATATCCTATCAGGCCCCGAGGATTTCTTCCTCGGCAGACGTTTTAAAGCATCGACTACCTCCTCTACACTTAAAAGCGTGACAGCTTCATCTGTAAGGTTGTATCCAGAGCCCTTCCGTTCGTCAGATGCTGTGTTGAAAGGCAGAAATTGGTTCTCTAGGTGTACGGCGAAAGATTCTGTATTCTCCTCATCTGACCTGCATACTTCTCCTGATGCTTTTTTAATCGGCATATGTATCAACGGCTGTTGCTTAAAAGACCTAGTCGCCTTCCACAGTGAGTATCCTGAGTCGATTGTTTAATCCTATGCCTCGAGTTTCCTTCACAAAATACTCATCTCTCTGTGTCTTAAGCCTCTCTTTTAGTAGCCGACTAGTTGCCACAAAGCATTATCCTCTGGAAGGTGGGTGCGAATAAATCTCTGACGCTGCTGTCTCATAAGTCGAATCAATTCTCTTGTCTCTCTATCAAGACAATAGAGAGTTGAAGGACCCGAATCGCTAACATCAGAACCCAAGGAGCTGCCGCAGTATGTATCTTTTGGGTAAGAAGATCGACTGCAGCATCTATGTCCTGAGATGTCCTCAGCTCCATATTTAAATGGATCAACTCGTCGAGCTTCCTCTGGAACCTTGGAATAGATGAGCGTCTGCACAGAAGCTGGCATTGAGGCAAAAGAGCTGTGGATTGGATATGGTTGTTGATAATAAGCGCCAGAAGGTAGCTTCCAGTTATCCGTTATGTTTATCAGACCATCGGGAATGCCTTGGTATAAAACAAGCAAGTCCATCCTGTTTAGGACTTCCTCTGCGACTAAAAGAATAGTGAGTTGGAGAGCCAGTCGGCAGTACTTTCGGTACTTTGTGACAGGCTAGGCATCTAGCTAATAGAGTGCCTCTAGAGTTGCTGTAGCGATAACCCCACATCCAGTGCCGAGAGTTCCAATCTCCACTAATTAAAGACTTTCTTCCTACGGAATTAAGTATAACATTTAAGTCGTTAAACTCACTTCTGTAGTTTGGCTGAATATATATAATTCCAGCACGCCTAATGTGGTGTCCACACTCACGAAGACCAGCTGTAATGATCAGTTGGCAATGATGACTAGCGGGTAGTGCTTAATAGAATTTTTTACTAGAACTGCACCAACTCCTCCAGCCCAAGTTAGCTGCGAAGTAATCGCTTGGTACTTATGTGGAAATACTACTTACACCCTGTCATGAAAGTATCGGTACTTGCCTTAATACTATCTCTCGGGTAGTAGCTAGGCAGGTACGTTTTTTTCCATTTTGTTTATGCTATTCTTTATTATGATGGCAATTGTTAGCGAGTTCTGTCAACCAGAGTATTTATAGCAACTGTTTAAGTTTGCGTTGCATACACAATATTTCATTCAGAACGTACGTTCTCGTGTGATAACTCCAATACATGACCGATCGCTGCCAAGCTCACATGGTTATTCTCCGCAACGATTTTTTTCACTTTCACTATCCGGGAGTGTTAAACTAATTTAATTCCCGATACTTTCTTGACCGTTTGCATATAAAGAAAACCATGTCAAGAAAAATCTTTGACAAAAATGGGAATAGAAATTGAGCTATTAAGGCATCGAATTATATCATATGTTAGACACATAAAAAAAATTAAATATCAAAAAAAAGCCACCTCTTACACCAATACGTTACACCTAAATATTTATCTCGTACATGTGTCGTGGTCTTCGGAGTGACATCGTGTGCTCTCTTCTGACGAAAAATAATTTCAGTATCCCGATGATCCGCAGAGAAACTCATAGTTGGAGATTTGTTGCTGTGGAAACCCATTTCATATTATGTCACCTGCAAGTTGTTATTGCCTTGAAAAAGCTGTTTCCATACTTTTATATTTTTTGTTCCGATTTTTTTTTTTTTTTTGTTAATTTATCAGCAAGATTATGCGCCAATACACACAGCCAGCGTATGGAGCTATTTGAATATCATAGAAAATATTTGTAGATGGTTGGCACGTTACATCAGGAACACATATATCGAATATACCCAATCCATCGAAATAGCTTGGAGCTCGATTTCGCAAAATTATTTAGCAAATTGGTACGCATCGCTTGCGAGCCGAATGTGTGTTGTTTTGGAGCATAAATCACAGAACAGTCCGGAAATTTAAACGTTTATGATTTATGCTTAACTGACATTAGAGTCCAATATTTAAACGTTTGTTTGTTATTTTTGAGCTCCGAAGGTTATGTTATGGCTTAATTTTAAAAGTTAATCTCAGCAAATGTTCCCTGAAATTTTAAATAATTACAAAAATTAATGAATAGAACTTAATTTAAATAACCACATAATTAAAGCTGCTCAAACAACATGAATCACGATTGGAAAACATCGGTTAATTGTGATGAAAAATGATCTTAAAATTAAACCAAAGTAACACGAACTCAAAATCATATACAACAATCCTTAGCTTCCTGGTAAATGCTCTTGGTCTGCGCACTACCACCAACGCTTTTGTCTGGCATCTATGAGGCAGAAACTACATGTTCAAATTAGCATAATATTATATTAAGTCATACCTCACTGGACTCAAATTACTGAGCATAACTTTAAGGCACTAAGCTGATTGAATTAGTGCTGACTGACAGCGAGACAGTAACACAGGCAGACAGTAAAATAGCCAGACGGACAAATAGACAGCTCGAGAGACATAAAACAAGCGCAAAAATCTTACAGAGTACAACTTTCGAAACTATTTCTGTATTAGTATTGACAAGTTAATCACAGCGCGTTGACAGGCTGGCTTAAGCTGTAGATAAATATACCAGCTTTCAGGACAGTGAATCAGTAAACGATAAGTGTGACAAAGGTAAGCACTTACTCACTCACTTTCTTCATTTGCAGCAAAGTTGCCTAATGAACTTAAGTACCTTGTCAACCTTGTGGCAGCTCAGACGTCGGGCAAATGTTTCAGGGTCACCGCAGTTGAAAGCAATTAGTTGCAGTAATTAAGCACTAAAAATGTTGTGTAGTTTTGTTATATGTAAAATGAAATAGAAAAGTCATTAGTTTATATATTATTTAAAGGTTATATTTAAAGAAAAAATCATATGCTTCTTCATTTCATTAACACTTACTGAGAATTATTTAAACTAGTCTCAAAATGGCCGCCCATGGTGTTAAGCAGAGTTGAATTTAAAATATTAATTTGATTTATTTTGCATATTTCGTATGAATAAACTGTAACTTTTAATTATTAAATTTAATTGTATTTAAAGGATTATATTACAAACATTAAATAAATACACTAAAAAAGATGTTTTTTTTATTTAAAATAAATATATATATATAAAGCAAACTAGTATAAAACTTTTGACTAATTTATCAATATTTTGATTTTGACTATGGGGTCGTTTGCACAAGTTCAGATTGTGAGAAAAGTTGTTGACAGTCATTCACTTAGGAATGGCTTAAAATTATTCTTGTGCAAACGGTCCAAACAACTCACAATGTCCATTAAGTCATGTTTCTCTTGGTAGCCTCTGAACTGCCCTTTGGAGGTGCGCTAACTGTGAGAAGGCGAAGAACACGCCCTTGATTAGGGGTTGGTGTGCTGGGCTTATCAAAATCGTGCTTAGCGAAGGAATTTGGAAGGAAGTAATCTTTGGCTCAACCGTCAGAAAATTTAGCCATCACGAAACTACCTCCAATAATGGAGAGAAGATCAAATAACACGCAACCAAATTGACCATGTTTTGACTGACGGAAGGTACGCATCGAGCGTGTTAAACGTGTGAACGTTTCGTGGTCCCAACATCGACTCGGACCACTATCTTCTCGCAGCCTAGGTACGCAATAGGCTCAACATGGTGCATGCCGCACGTCCTAACATGCAAAGAAAACTAATCGTCGGCAAGCTGCAATCAGAACAGACCGCCGTTGCCTTTTCAAACACACTCTCCCGACTGCTCCGGGAAACCTCTCCGTCTTCTCGAGATATATGTGAGCAGTGGAAACATATCGTCCGAAACATGTATAGGACTGCCAAGAATGTCATTGGTTTTAAAAAACCTGTGAATAATTCTTGGTACGACGAGAAGTGTCGCAATGCTACTGCAGAGAAGAACGCTTCCTATCAGCGAACTCTGCAGTCGGGAGAAACTGGTAGAAAGCGATATCGAGAGAAACGAAGAGAGGAGAAACGCCTTTTCAGACGCAAGAAAAAGGAGCCAGAAAGGCGGAACTTTGAGGATGTTGCGATGTTACGTGACAGAAATGAAGCTCGAAAATTTTATAAAAAAATTCAAGCGTCTGACCGAAGTTTTTAAACCCGGAGTAACTTTCTGTACGGATGAAAACTGAAATCTATTTACAGATGCTCAGGAATCATTGAGATTTTAGAGGGTTCATTTCTCCAACCTTCTCGGAGGCGATGAAGCGCACAATTCCGCCGATAGAAAAATGACACCGGAACCACCAATTAATGATGGCACTACTGTAGAGCCACTGGAATATAACGAGGTCGATTCGGTTATTGAAAAGCTAAAAAATAACAACGCGGCAGGCTCTGTTGTGCTGACAGTTGAGTTATTGAAGACGGGCGACGAAGATTTGATAAGGAGTATGCTCCAACTTTTATGCAAGATATGGTCCATACCCAATGACTGGAATCTCAGTGTTCTCTGTCGTATTTTTTGGAAAAGAGACCCCGCTGTTCGCGCCAAATACCGTGGAATAAGTCTTCTTTCCATCGGATGTAAGATACTGTCGCGCGTATTGTGTGACGGATTCACTGATAGAACGATATCAGTGTGGCTTCAGACCAAAAAGGGCGACCAGTGACCAAATATTCACATTACGCCAAACCTTTGAAAGGACCCGATGAGATCAACAAAGACACTCACCACCTATTTGTCGACTATAAATCCGCTTTCGACACGCTAATTCGATCGAAGTTTTTCGAAGCCCTGTTTGCATTAGATATTCCGGCGATATTCGGCTTTATATGACAACGCAATCTCACACACAAAGCGTTGTCAGAGTGGGGAAAAACGCCTCCGACCCCTTTCATACCAAGAGAGGTTTCAGGCAGGATGATGGCTGTCGTGTGATTTTTTCAATCTGCTGAGGGAATACATCCTACGCCAGAATATATCGGACTGGATCTACCAAAAGGAATTGGAAGATTTCATCGGCACGCAGGAACGGCAAGTCAGCAAAGCGTTCTCAGAGATTAAAAAAAACCAATCTCGGCTCATGGGTCTAGCGGTGAATGAGGACAAGATGCAGTACTTGGTGTCTTCTCGCATACCGTCATCGCGTCTTGGACGGACAGTGATATTGGAGAATTTCAACTTCAATGTTGTAGAACACTTCGTCTAACTTGGATCCGAAATAGCCAGCAACAACAACGTCAGACTGGAGATCAGGCCAAGAATCACGCTTGCAAACAGATGCTTTTTTGGGCTGAGCAAACAAATTGGAAGCAAAGATCTCTCTCGAAAAACGAAAATCATGATCTATAAGACGCTGATACTCCCGGTCCTCTTGTATGGCGCAGAGTCAGATAAATCAGCGTTGAAAATCTTTAAGAGGAAGAGTTTAGGTCCTGTATGAACTGCGAGCTCTATGAGCTATTCGAAGAGGTTGACATAGTCCAGGGCAAAAAATTTCATCGGTTGCACTGGGCTGGTCACTTCATTCGAAAGGATGAAAAAGCTACAGCACGTATGGTTTATATGGGGACCCAAACTTGATTGAAGGATGACTCAATTGAGAGTTTGTATTTATATTCCTTTGAATCGTATGGTTGTTCAACAGCACCCCACAGTGCGTATGCTTCATATTGTGCCTGCAATATTCTGTCTGCTATTTGAGTTAAATTTGAAAATTAATTTTAACTGAAATCAAAGTATTGGAGGAGCATATAAAAAAAAGTAGAGCAAGATAAGTGAACAAGGTCAAAGACTACAATTTGTAGTTAGCCTTATATTATATAAACAGCCGCTTTTTCATCTGTAACACGTAAAAGTATTTAATATTGTACGAAACTTGAAAAGCCACAACTCTTGCATTTGCGTGTACCGGAATTCAAGCCTCTGAACACACAGCCTTTCTTTAAAAAAGCAGACCAACAAGACATGGAGAATATTATCCAAACAATCGCAAGCAATTACAATTAATAAATCGAATATTAATACTGAAACGGCAAAACAAAAAGAAAATAAACTAGAAATATTAATAAATTACGAAAACTGGTTTTAGTATTCCATTAACTTATATTTTGTAGTAAAACTAGCTGAGAATTATAAATTTTCGTTACAATTTTTGAATAATGTTTTGATACACAATTAGTTTTAACAGAATTCATTACATATTTGTACGCAATGGAGGTGGAAAAAATCTGAATAAAGAAAAAGCTTTAATAAATTTAAGTTCATTAAAGGTCGTGTATACTCTTGCATAACTTCTTAACTTGGAGCTGCTCTCGTTGTTTTGTTAATTGAATTAATTTTACACATAATTTCATAGAAACACACACGAAAACCCATCACTCTTCATACAAATGTTAATGGCGCGCCTTTCGCTGTACACATTTTCAAAGCTATCATATTTTCTGTTGGAAAACTGTTCCTTCCCCCTTCGAGATACTCTGAAATCCCACGACTACGAAAGTATCTTTCAAAGTCTTGGCTCAACATCACTGGTGGGGCTCGAGACTAATAAATCCGAAGGGCATGGAACTATATAAGTGCTTAAGCGACCACAGATTTAAAACTCTATCGACAAGAAAACCGACACACTGGCCATCAGATCACAAAAATCCTTGACTTACTACACTTTGTTGTTTCGATTTAAGCTCCGTCCACTCACCGTTTATAGTTACATATGGTACTACTGTTCAAGCCAAAGAAAAACCTTATAAAATACTTACAAGATTATATGAATATCAAATTACCACTTAAAAGTGGTACTGAGATTGACTCAGCTGTCGAATATTTGACAAATGCGATCACGAGGCAGGTCCTCTATGCACACAAAAGTCAAGGGTTGCCACACCAGACCGAAACTAACCATTTCTACCAGTGGAGCTAAGACAACTCATCAAAATCAAAAGATAACTTCGTAAAACTGGCAAGGTAGCCGAAATGACAAGAGATTGTTTAAAAATGCAGTTAGTGATCTGAAACAACGTCTCGAAGTAGTTCGAGATGACAGAACGGCAGATAACTTGAGGCAACTTGACGCTTTTACAACAGATGATCAGTATAGCCTTGGGAGCGCTACAAAGTATCTCAAGCAAACTTAAAGGAAGAAGTGCTGTTCTTATAAATAGTAATGGAGAGCGTTGCCGAACTGACTTGAAAAGGCTGAGCCTTTTGCTTATCATTTGCATTCAGTTTAACAATTTAATGAAACTAATCTCACTTCTAACGAAGACGAAGTTCTTAATTTTCTTGTTTCGCCTTGTTAAATGAGCCTGCTAATTCCTCAAACATCGATTGCCAAAGTTGAAACCGAAATAAAACTAATTAAAAAGAAAAAGTTACTCGATTTCGATAATATTGATGGCTTCACTCTGAAAAGTCTTCCAGCCAAAAGTTTTCACCTCTTAACATAACATATTTATACAATGCAATGCTAAGGTTAAAAACTTTTCACAATCAATGGAAATGCGTGGAGTTAATAATGATAACCAAGCCAAATAAGCCTGAAAGCAGTACCTCATCATACCATCCGATTAGCCTGTTACTAACTTTTTCTAAAGTATTTGAAAAAATCTTCTTTTAAGAAGACTGTTACCAGTCGCCATTATACCGAAACAGAAGATACCATGGAAGATCTGAACAGTGCCACCGAATTGTCCGATGCCTTTGAGAAAAAATAATATTGCTTGGCAGTGTTTCTTGACATGCAGCAAGCATTGGTTAGCGTTTGGCACCCAAAATTAAAACTTTTCAGTCAGCGCCATATTATTTACTGCATAGATCTTATCTTAGTAACAGCTACTTTCATGTGCAGCAACAAAACGACTCATCTGCCCTGCATCCGGTTAATGCTGGGGTTCCTCAAGGAATGTTCTACACTATATTCACAGCTGATATGCCTGTCTCAGACACCGTAAGTGTAACAACGTATGCAGATGATACTGCTATCATAGCAACAACCATCACATCTACTCCATGTCATGTCAGCTAGCTATGATAGAGCACTGGCTTCATAAATTGAAAATTTAGGTAAACGCACAAAAATCAACACATGTTACGTTTAGTGCGACTTAATGGATGTGAGATTCCCTAAGAAAACTCTTAAAAGTACTTAGGGGTGCACCTTGTTCGTAGACTAATGTGGGAAAGAACACATAAAAGCGAAAAAAGACACAACTAACACTGAAAACGGGTCGGATGTATTGGTTGATCGTTCGTAAATCCCAACTAAGCCTTGATAACAAAAGTTTGCTGTACAAGGCAATGCTAAAACCGGTCTGGAAATATGCCGTGCAACTATGGGGCACTGCTAGCAACTCTTACATAGAGATACTTCGAATGTACCAAAACAAACTGCTACGAAGTATTGTAAATGCCCCTTCGTATATGACCAATAATTCGATTCACCAAGACCTCAACTCACTCTTTGTCAGGCAAGAAATAACGAGGGTAAAAAATAAATATTTTGAGAGGCTGAGTAACCAAGAAAATGAACTTGCTATGAACCTTCTTGACTATAGCGAAACTGTCAGACGGCTCAATAGGTTCCACATCTTAAATTTAGCTTACACATTTAATGTAAATATGTAAATAAAACAGTTAACCTAAGATTTGTTATAGTCGTCTTCACTGGAGGTCTCTATACCTGATCAGATCGCCAATAAAAATAAAAAACAAAAAATCTCGGTATTGTGATTACACAAAAGCGTTCGTATTTCCATAGAATATATACTCAGAGAAAGTGCTTATAAATGAAAACCGTCGAAACATTTTAAATACGAAATTTGGATCGTGGTACTGTGATCGTGTAGGGTGTATTTATCTATTATGTCTATGTGGTATTCATTGTAAGTTAACAAAGTACAGCCAACAGTACGTCAGCCTGGTGAACAACAGTCCACTTCCATTGCATAAAGCAAGAATACATCACCGCTGCCAAAAAAGAACTAAGTGAATCAACATGGACGAATTATGTATTTGGAGAAAGCGGTACCCACAATCCGTTAAATATAGCAGGCCGCTAAAAATGTAGTCCACTAAAGAAAGTCGGAATCACATTTTGAATAAAACATTTAAAGCCATTTATTTATGAAGCGGACTTAAGGAAAGTAACGATCGTTAACAGTCAGTCAATAGTTCAAAGCTAAAACGAATACCATTCAGTTCGGAATTAGTTCTCTCTACGCATGGATTCGGTTTTTGGAGTTTGTTTGGAACATATATCGCATCCGTCTTCAGAAATGGCGAATCAAGAAGTTCAGTAAAGTTTTAATACACATCTTACATAAAATTATGATCTACTCAAAAGCCGAGTCGATATTGTCCTGCCAATCTGTTCATCCGACTATTAGTCTTTCGAGTAAAATGATTGAAACTTCAAAGATTGAAATCTGGTTTCCATAGATCCATAGCCAGATTAAGTTTATTACATGTTGTGCGTATCACACCTAAAACCAATTTTTTGTGTATTCATCAATAATAGCTTATTTTATTAAAGCAAAGAACCTTAGCTTACCTTTCCATACACCCATTTCTGATGCAATAAAAACAAATACAAATTAATCTGCATTCAAAATTATATAAATTACTAATTACCGCAGCTACATGCGCAATAGAAATTCTATTACTAAACACATATTTTATAAACCACTAAGCGGCATTGTAAATTAATTAAATGTTATGCGAATATGTAATTGTAATAAATTATATAAATATCAAAAACTAATAAAATAGATGGTTGAGGTTGAAGTTCTTTGTTCATTAAAGCAGATATATTTCATAATGGAGAGACGAACTTAAGAGAATTTAAAAAATGGATTAAAGGAAATAATTCTTTAAATGCAAAAGTTTATATAAAATATCCTTCGGTATAACATTATCTTAAATAGTCTTCATTGCCTTTTGCTGGAACTCATTTGATTACTCAGCAAGTACATATGTTATTATATTATAACTTTAACAGCTGAACTAACATATGTTTCCGAATTCACTTAAAGTTATTTCACAGAACTAACCTGAGGTGACACATACAAGAAGCAGCAGCGAACATATTCAGTTACTATTAGAAGCACGCACTCAAAATTACCCAAATTTTGATCATAAACACGACTTCACATACAGTGTAGACATCATAGATGCAAACTTCAATATTACTGCTTGCTTCATCGAAGGATGTATGATTACAAACAATTCGACTTTAATGTACTCCAATAAGATTTAGCTACCTAAAAAATTTAAAAAACGTTTCTTGCCAATGATGATATAATTTATAAAATCTTTAAAATGTGAAAGTTGTAAAAAACGAACCACAATAAAATAAAAAAATAAAAAATATTAAAGAGAAAATAAATTTTAATTATTAGTTTGGTGGCTTTTATGACAGTCGCTATACGACTAAGTCTTCTTTATTTAATTTAAAGGATTTATGAATACCATTTTATTGCTTTGTAATTGATTTCGGACTCAAAAACATTTCGAATCTAAAACCATTTTGAAAAAAAATAAAGTTAAAACTAAAATACCGACGGAGCTTTATACAACACATCACCTACCACGCGGCGTATGAGCAATGTAAAAAAAGAAACCAAATAAAGTAATAAAACGAAGCAGAAAAGTAAAAAATAGAAAAATTTTAAAGAACGACGTGTTTTGCAACTTTCGAGGTTGCAAAAAAAATATGACTTCCAATGCATCGTCATTCTTCTACATGCTGCTGCTGCTTTTATGTAGTTTGTCTGCCCTTCTTCAGTAGCACCAAGAAATTTACTTGAGGTACAAAGAGATTACGATGTCACCGTGACTTCCAAAAGAAAGGACTACTGCTGCTGTCGATGTTGCTTCAAAGAAATGCATGACTTGTGCTTTTCATATATACAAGGTGTGTATCAAAATTTCCCGTACTTTTTTTCTAGGAAATTTTCTGGTTGCGCCACCTCTAGGTGAGGACCTGCGGTGAAAATGGATATCTTTCATTGACATTCCCTTCAAAATTTCATGACATTCATTCATCAGGTAAAGTGTGTGTACGGTTTGTTCGGCATAAATTGAAAGACGAGGAAAAGGCGCTTCGAATTAACCATTCGAAAGACATCATTAAAGATGTCAAAAAGGGTCACAACTTCCTTGGCAACATTGTTACTGGTGACAAAACATGGTGTTTTCAATACAACCCTGAAACCAATCGTCAAAGTGACGAATGGAAGCCGCCCGGTAGCCAAAACCCAAAAAATCGCGTTTGGAAAAGCCAAAAGTGAGACAATGTTGTTTTGTTTCTACAATTCGAAAGGGATTATTCAACAAGAGTTCCTTCCATCGCGCCAAACAATTTGCTCCTTCGTATCCGTCGTATTCGGCCAGAATATCGCGAAGAAGGAAGTTGGCGTTTTTTGCACGATATTGTGTCATCTCATCGATCGCATTTTGACCATCAACAACTCGCCTTATTCGCCTGATTTGACACCATGTGACTTTTTTCTGTTCGACAAGCTGAAATTATGCGTGAAAGGACGGCACTATGCTGATGTGGAGGCCATCCAAAAGGCGTGCACCGTCGTCGTAAAGGTAAAAAAAAAAAATCTTTTGTAGTTTTCATTTTATTCCAAAAGTTTAAGAAATTTTGAGACACTCCTTGTAGCCTAGTTACTACTAGTAAAAATTACAAGATTCCTTGGGTTCAGATTAATGAATATTAACGGGTTTTATCAAGTTGAATATATGAAACAATTTATACAACATACCCAAAATATTTGTTCATGCCCATCATCATCACCAGCGAATGAAGTTTGTGCAAAATGTGCAACTAATATAGATACAAACCGAACAAAGAACAATCGAGTCGCAGCACAAGAGCAAAGTCAATTTGATTTGAATGGAAAATGCAATATGCCGCGAGACAATTGAGATTCAATTGATAGATGTTATGAAACTATAGAATCGAAATAACAAAATAATTGGCAATGTTTTGTTTGAATATGAAGCGATGCGATGCAATGTCAGCGAATTGAATAGTCGGCACAGACGTTGAAAAAACTTAATTAAACTTGATTTGGTGGACTTTCTTCAGCTCTGCTTCCGCATCAGGTCATCATGCAGTATCAGCACTTAAAGAAGGCAGTAATCTGTCAGTCTTTCAGATAAAATCACGCACAACTCTGTAGCAACAAAATCCTGAATAACAATGGAAAAAAATGAAAAACAATTTCACTATGAAGTTTCATTGGGGGCTACTAGAAAACCAGTGTCTGGAAATGGGCTTTTAAATCCTAAGCAAATGCCTCCACAAGTTCCTTAGGTGACTAGGTCTTGGTCTTGGCCATAGAGACGGAATTCAAAGTAACCACAAGGGGCAGGTGGTACTCAGCTCTTATTCTCAACTCTGCGCCCCCTCTATAACAGACATCTTATAACAAATTATAACAGAAAAATACTTAGCAACACACATGCGGACAGACGGATATAGCTAGGCTGACTCGTATCATTGAGTATGTACATATATACTTTATGACACATACGATATCCCCTTCAATGTTTTACAGCCTTCCGTAAAAACTGATTATACCCTTTCAACCTACATATGTATGTGAAAATAATACAAAAAAAAAAATACAAACTAAAAATATGCTGGCATGTGAGATATGAACAAAGAATTTAAATAGCGACAAAGATGAAGCCAACATCAGCTGAAATATTTGTCAACATTTTTGCCATAGATTCTGAAGGCATTTGTGAAGACTCAACATTTTTAGTTCGACCGCAAAAGAAGCGCAGGCAGACGGTAGAGCAATGACAACTAGCAGGGAGCAAATAGTAGCAGTATAAGGTAACATAAACTAAATATCTGCAAAGGATATAATCCGAACAACTGTCGACGAGACAAAGGACAACTACAACCGATGCCAACGAAGCTAAAGTGAAAAACTGAAGTGAAAATAAACCGTATTCTTTTTAGCACGGATATATGTTGTTACAACAAGACACAGAAGCAAAAATCTCAGCAGTGACGAAAAAATGGCAGAAAAACGAAACATGGTAATACATGAAGTAAATGGCAACGGTTAGAATAGGTAAAGGTAGCGGGTGAACTTAGTTAAGCCTAAAATAGTACAATATATCCTGTATAACTAGTTTGTAATTTTACTAGATTGCAATAGTCCGCGGCAATTGAAAAATTGAATGATTTCAGGCTCTACATTAAAGGATAAAAGGATAATAAAAACTTTTAATGCTACATTCAATCCACATCAACTGTGTCATAGCTATCAAGTAAATTCCTTTTCTTATTGGTACCAAAATGAAAGTTCCTCTTGATGGATCGCTTAGAGAATAGAAGCGGGATGTTTTCCACTTTCTTTAATACAAATTTTATATAAATATTTGCTCTTTGTAAATAAGTCGGCTTATTTTTAACTTCGATTTTTTGGTATTCAATTTTGGGCCCACCATTCGAATGAGGTGCCCAGCCCAGCCCGTTCGTCGAGAGAGGGCTTTACTACTCATTTGCTTGCTCAGCCCAAAAAAGCATCTGTTTGCAAGCATGATACTTCGCCTGATCTTCAGACTAGCGTTATTGTTGCTGGTTATTTCGGAACCAAGATAGACGAAGTTTTCTACAACACTGAAGTTGAAATTCTCCATCGTCACTGACCGTCCAAGACGCATTGACGGAGTGCGAGAAGACACCAAGTACTTCGTCTTGTCCTCGTTCACCGCTAGACCCATGAGCCGAGACTGTTTTTCAATCTCCGAGAACGCCTTGCTGACTCGCCGTTCCTGCGTACCGATGATATCGATGTCATCGGCGTAAGCGAGCAGCATCACTTCCTTTTGGAAAATCAAGCCGGACATATTCTGTATGTACGGGCACTGTCCTAGGATGTATTCCATCAGAAGATTGAAAAAATCGCACAACAGTGCATCGCCCTGCCTGAAACCTCTATTGTTAACAAAGGGGTCGGAGTGGTTTTTCCCCACCCTGACAACGCTTTATGTGTTAGATAGCGTCATCATGCAAAGATGCATATTTGCCGGGATACCTAGTGCAGACAGTGCGTCGAAAAACTTCTATCGTATTTCCAAGATTGGGCGTAATGTGAATACTTTTTTGGTCTGAAGCCACACTGATATTGTCCTATCAGTGAATCCGTATATGTCTTCAGCCTATTACACAATACGCGACAGAATCTTATATCGGATGGAAAGGATACTTATTTCACGGTAGTTGGCACAAACAGCGGGATTTGCATTCTTAAAGATGGGACAGAGTATACTGAGATTCCAGTCATTGGGTTCAGCGGACCATATCTTGCATAAACGTTGGTGCATACTCCTAACCAACTCTTCGTCGCTGCTGTCAGCCCATCTGATCCTGCCGCTTTGTTTTTTTTCAGCTTTTTACTAACCGAATCGACGTCGTTATAGTCCAGTGGCTCCACAATAGAGCAATCATTAACTGGTGGTTCCGCTGTCATTTCTCTATCGGCGGAATTGTATAATTTTCGAGCTTCATTTCTGTCACATAACATCCTCAAACTCCAGCCTTGCTTGCACATTTTTCTTGCGTCTAAAAAGTCGTTTCTCCTCTCTCCGTTTCTTTCGATATCGCTCTTTAACAGCTCACGGTGCTTCTAACTGCAGAGTTCGCTGATAGCAAGCATTCTCTCTACAGTAGCATTGCGACACTCCTCGTCGTACCAAGAACTTTTCACAGGTTATATCCTAGTTGGAACTTAGTAATCCGTATTTAATGAACTTAGTAATCCATATTTAATGATCGTGCCTATTGGAGTTTGTTTATTCTGGACTGTCCCAAAAGTTTTACAGCACCAAGATGAGATTTCACTCAGTCTTTAGGCTGAGGTTGTAGCTTTCCAGAGGGTGTGGGTGAAAAAGGTCAAAGTGATGCGTAGACCAGCACTGATGCCGAGCTCTGTATCTCGTATTACCCTTTGCAGTTGCTAAAGTGTAGAGAATCTGTACATTAATGTCTAATACTGGCCTTCATATACATAGTTCGTGGAGCTTTGTATAGCTCAACTTCTCCCAATGGCATTTTTACAAGCGAACATCTTTTGACATTTTTTAATGCGTTCAAATTGGTTATGAGTACATCTTGCAACAATCATGAAAAGTTTTTCATATATACTCGAATTCAACCTCTTCAGTATATATGTATTCAAACAGCAAATCAAAGGTTCAAATAATCACGTTTTTATAACAAACACCACTGACTACTGCACTATATCTTCTCCGCTTTTAATAATATTAAAATGAAACGAGTCGATATAGTTGCAAACAACACTGGACTAACTTTCTATAACAGTATACTCTCCACATACTATTTGCACAGGTGTTGCAATTTATAAAGCAATGTAAAAGTTAACCGAACAAGATAAACGTCTTTGTTTTCGAAAGTTCGAAATCACTTGATTTAATATATTAGACATCAATAAGCCGTAAATTTACTATGCAACGCCGAGCTGTGGTGCACTCTGGACGCTGGAAGATATGTGTGTGTTTTGGTTTCCTGACAGCACACCTCACACCTCACTGGTCGCGTAGATAAACCGAAGTATCTCATGCACTGTGTTGCTTGTATGTTGCTGATTTGTTATGCGCTTCAACGCTTTTAAAATGACACAATTTGCAACACTGGCAGCATCGGCGGCGTATAATGTGCAACACATGAACTGGCTGCAATAGGAAGTCATATTGTGCTCACGCAGTAGGATGAACTCCAGCAACGAAGCAAAGGAAATTGGTTTCGCTTCGGTACGCTTCATCTAAAAGCCAACACAAGCGATAACGCAGAGATATAGATGTACAACATATATGCAAGAACGCGTTTGGCTTTATTGATGTAGGTGTGTGTGTGTGTATTTTTAGCTTAAAATTCGCTAGCCAAAGTTCAGCCGACCGAGCAAACGAAGGATGTCAGGCGCAGGATATTTTCAGTGACCGCGTCGCACACGATAATCAGTTGATTCCTTGTTAGATTTTGCCATGTAATGTGTCATGCAGTGTTTTTTATGTGTGTACGAAGGGGCTATTAAAGTTTGTTAAATTGTCATAAAATTTTAACACAATTGTATGTGTTGAGGGGTATTAAAAATAATTTTAAAAGTTTGACTTTAAAAGTAGGTTCACACTGTGCCAGATATCTGGCTTGCAAGAGATTTTGTAACAATTTCATTGAGTTTGTAGTCACCTTTAGTCGAAGTTTGTAAATATTTGAAAACATTATCAATGCAATATGATAAATGTGTTGAATAGCTGTCATCGTCTGAACCTACCCTAACTACATATTGAAA
Source organism: Leucophenga maculata (assembly GCA_035044805.1). Lineage (NCBI taxonomy): Eukaryota > Metazoa > Arthropoda > Insecta > Diptera > Drosophilidae > Leucophenga > Leucophenga maculata. The sequence goes on from JAWNNP010003100.1 coordinate 20,619, forward strand.
TTTTTTTATATTTTCTTATTTTGAATCTTACTTTTGACAGTTTTAATTAAAATTCGACTCTTGAAAGTTTTTAATCGAAATCAATCTCCCGTCTATATTTTTCTTTTCCAAGTCATCTTACACAACTATTATTAGCCCCTCGTAAGTGTCTGTAAAGTTACAAAAAAAAAGAACTAAGACTCGGCTTAGCAGTCCGCTTTTTCTGTTTCAGCACACGCGTGCCTAAGACCTTCAATTAATTTACTTTGTTTTTCCAGTTGACCAGATATTAACATTGCTTGACTTTTTGCTCTACTTGTCCTGCGTGCTCTTTCCTTCGATGTCTGTGTATGACGCCATCTAAGGACCTCATTCTTTGAACTTTTCATGTATTTTAAACACCATAAATTATTTATAGTCAATAAAGAGTTTCTCTTTATTCTATTGCCATTTTTTTTAAGATATTATGTTTAAAATTGTGTGTCTATGATTGTCGAGTAAAGTTTATAAAAGTTTAAAGAAATATATATACATAAATTATCCAATACCTTCGCAGCTAACGCAACTCTACTTCGAAGAAAAAAACCTACATCGGTAAAAATGCCCAGAATACCTTTAACTTAACTTTAGCTAAAGCTGCCTTGCAAGTCAACACGAATTTGAATGTGGTTTCGTGTTCAGTAGGAAACTACGTAGCCTAGTCTCCAGGTCCCCGCCTGCTTTTTTTTTTTTTTTAATATATTGTTTTTTTTATTGGATCTTCTCTTCCGAGACAAACAATAATTTTTCAAATCTTAACTCGAGTTGTGTATTACACTTAGCCCCCCGGTTGGAGACTTATGTAGTTACAGCGGCCCTAAGAGCACATCACAGAGCTGGGAGGTCATTTCTCCTGAGTCGTGTTTGTATATGGAGTAGTGTTAGAGATCTTGCGAGTGGTGTAGGGTGAGAGTTGAGTTTGCATTCATAGGTCTGCTTGAATCGATCTATTTCAGTTTTCACAGTTGGGATGCTAAGATAAGTGAGCCGTCTTTCGAGATGAATGCCGAGATGCACGACGTCATTGGCCTGTGGGATCACAATGTTGTTTAGAGTAAGCGATGGACAAGTACCTCTCTTTAGAGTGAATTTGACGTGTTTGCTTTTTTGCTCATTAACTTTTATACGCCAGTTAGCTAGCCACTCCTCGAAAAGAAGGAGATGGTCTGCTAGTAGTCTAGTTGCTCTTATTGGGTATCGAGATCTACTTAAGATGGCTGTGTCATCAGTAAATGTGGATATTGTAAGTCTGTGATCCGTAAGTCTGTGTCTGAAGTGTATAGAACATATAACATAGGACCGATAACGCTGCCTTGGGGTACTCCAGCTTTAATTAATTCAGACTCCTGTGTTATGTAGTCATTCTGACGTACTGTGAATGCTCTATGGCTGAGATATGATTCAAGGATTTTGTGAGTATTTTGGGGTAGCAATACTTTTATTTTGTACTTAAGTCCATCAAGCCAAATGCGATCAAATGCTTGAGCTACATCGAGAAAGATTGCGGAACAGTATTCGCGGAGTTCGAACGCTGTTCTAATCTAATCTGAGGATAATCGGTTTACCTGTTCGATAGTGCCATGGTTTTAACGAAACCCAAATTGGTGGGTGGGAATAACATTCTGCATGTGTGAGTTGATTTTTAAAAGAACCAACTTTTCGAACAGTTTGGATAGGCAGGATAGTAGGCTTATGGATCTATATGACGCTGCCTGTGTTTTATCCTTTCGGGGTTTCGGTATCATGACTATGACCGATTTCTTCCACTGAGTTGGAAAATATCCGCATTTAAAAATCGTGTTGAACAATATTGTGTTAGATGTCACAGCTGGGCTGGGAAGCTCCATGATCATTTTTGGGGAAATTAAATCATGACCTGCAGCCTTCTTGGCATTGAGCTGGGCTTTTATCACTTTATGAACTTCGTGGGAGTGAACTCTGAGGGGTTCAGAGTAGTTCGTGTTCGAAGGAGAGGGAAGTGGTTTGCAAAAACTTCCGCTTTTCCGTGCCCACTTTCCAGTGTGGTCTCTTATGGGTGTAGAGACTATTGCCGGTGGTTTAATGTCTGCACGCGCTTTCCACTGTTGAAACTTAGAGCTTGTTGGAGAAAGACGTTCGATGTATCGTCTCTGTGTGAATTTTTCCTCGAGTTTAAGAGCTTTGCTTAGCTCACGTGAAGCAATCTTTAGATTGTGCTTAGAGGTTGGAGATCTTAGAAATTGCCGATAGTGTTACACTACCAAACTTTGTTTGAACATTTATTGAGGTGGCTTGGAGATAATTGGTTGCAAATGCCTGTAGAGAATGGTGTTTAATACGACTTAATACCCCACCCGTTGACGAGCGATTGTAGTAGAATAAATGAGAATATTTGTTATAGGTATAGCAGAGAGACCGAGCATAGCCAAAAAAGGAGAATCAACTTCCCCACAAAGAATCTTGTGAAGAAAAATAACAGAGAGCATCGAGCGTCGAGCAGATAGAGTCGGAAGATCAATAAGAATAAGTTTAAGATTCAATGGGGGTACAGGTTTGTTGAAATCGAGCAAACTTGACTGCAAATATATTTTTTTAATATTTTCTGAGTGGATATTTTTAAGGCATTTCAAAAGACTGAGAAGTAGCAGCACATTCTTTAGTCAGACGATCTAGTGATCCATTTATACTTGGTTTAAATATATGTAATCATAGCACAGAGATGAAAGAAATGGAAAGGGAGAGACAACAGATATGGTCAAAATTTTTAGTTTTATTATTGATATTTCTTTCTCTGTATTTGTTTCTCTGTACAGTATAGATTGAAGTGCAATATGCAGCTATCATATACATAACTCACACGAAAAAAATAAACAATCAACAACAAATACAGAGAAAGAAATATCAATAATATAATTAAAAGTTAGTATGCTTTTAATTAAATTCAAAGTATTAACCGGCTCTAGAGAAAATTATTTAAATGTTTAGAAAAATATTTTTTTAAAAACTGTGGGTCAAGTCTGAATATATATGCATGTGAACAAGGTTAGAATGAGGGGATTATTTCGTTGATTTCTCACTGCCAACAGAGCCTCAAAATATTCTGCCAAATTATATGTACTAAAAGCAAGACAAGTGAAGACTATTTGATAAATAGGCGCCCTGGCAGTCTCCAAATTAACATAAACATTTTTGATAAAATTTATTTTTAAGTTACTTAAAAGACGAAAAAACAGCATCAGCAGCATGAAACGGATGTGATGTGATTTGTGGTAGGAGGTGAGTGCTGAAGCAGCACCGATTTGCCAGAGAACAGCAGGCTTCGTTTCGCTTGGTGGCTGACATAAATTTCATCAACTGTCTAAGTTAATGACAGAAAATTTGTTTATAAAATGTCTTAAAAAAGGCAGTGCATACACACACACACAGACATACATATATGCCCTACATTATATACCGATACAAGTATAGAGCAGTATCCGCCACTTCCGCTGCGCCAATGGCGCCATTGCGCTATGACATGTGACTTTGTTTTACTAAAATCCAAAGTTTTACATAGCATTTTTTTTTTTTATTTAAGAAACAACAACGACGCCAGCCAACCGACCGAATTAGTGCGTCCGTCAGTCAGTTTAACAGCCAGCTAAGCTGTGTAAATTCAGTGAAAAGTGTCATGATAACTGCTAACATGAAGCCAGAAAGAAAAGTCTAAGTTAAATTTGAGAAATGCAAAATACGCGTTTAACGCACATCTACATTCAGACAGAATTAAGAAGTCAGTCCGAGGACCGAGTGCTACATAGACAAATACAGCAGTGAACTGTTTTATGCTCAGCGAAGGGAAAGATAAAAAATGAATTTATGAAGTGAAACGAGTTAAATGTACACCAGGCTACGTCAACGTTCACCCACATAAACCATGTGACATGCACATCCTTATGTCTACAGAAAGTCATGTCACAGGAAGTGCAGAGGCAGCCATTCTATTAGGTTCAACCGACAAAACTCGCAAAATAAAATGAAAAAAAAAAATGATTTGCGACGCATGTAGCGAAAAATACAATTTTGCGAGCTCAGACCATGAAAAAAAAGATGTGAAATTTTTATAAAAAATAAAAAAAAAAAAACAGCATGAATACAGCAGTCGAGTGTGCTCGACTTTGAGATACCCAATCTCTTTATTGTACCTCAAATTTGTATGAGTAATATACTTATTTGGAGCTGTGTAAGCTTCAGACAGACGGAATTTATTTCGAGTACCAACTGGCCCTTAACTTATATTTCTATAATAGATTTATCTCTTATATAACTATAGCATATTATTTTAAATCCTTGGTTGACGTTGTTTTCTAAAATGTTCATATTCGCTAATCCATTGACGACGTGCAATAAAAAATCAAGCACTTCACCTTGTCTTTATTTATCATAAGTCCCAAGAGTCGTGAAGGCTAACGCCTTGCTATCTCACCATTCTTGAGTACCGATTATAGAAATGTAATCTGCGTACGCTGGTGGCATCACTTCCCTTTGGACGAACTAGCACAATATTTTCTATATATTTGAATAAACGTGCAATATAATCCATCATCAGATAAAAAAACTTGCACAAAAACGCAGGACTCTGTTGAAAACTTTTATTGGTATCAAATTGGGTTCCTAGCCTGATAACGTTTTCTGAGTGAAAAATGCCATCATACAAAGACGGACAAACTTTCGTGAAATGTCTAGTGCAGATAAGCTATGAAAAAAACTTCGCTCGTATCGGCGTTTCGAAAGCAAGTTTATAATCGAAAAATTTTCGGTGCGGGTTTTTGGTAAAGTCACGGGTCTTCTTCAGGATTGGTCACTTGTTAACCTTTCTGGTCTTAAGCTGGTACTCTCCTATCTGAGCACCTACATATTGAGCACCTGTTGCTATTAAACGGACTAAGAACAGAGTTAGCTTAAAATAATTTCATATCCGATTGAAAGACGACTACTTCAGGGTAATTGCTACAAACAGCGGTGTCTCCTTTTTTAAAGATAGATTCCGTTGAGCATGCATTTATTTGTCTGTCTCTTACACAAAAGTTGGTGCAAACCCCTCACCGTCTTAAATAACGCAGCTGGTAGCTTATAGAAACCTGATGCTTTAGTATTCATCTTTTTAATAACCGGTAGACCTCGACATTTTCTCATAACTATACACTAAAGCCATCATTAATTTGTGTTTATGACAACGCTTCTCTGAAGGCATTTGTGACTTGACTTGAGTAGTTGGAAATAATATTTGAAAATTGGACTTCAAATAAGGATTGGAACATCGGGCTTGAACATTGGGTTTCAAATCAGCAGAGTTGCTAATCATTTAAGAAAAGTATTTGAAAATTGAGCTTCAAGTACGGATTTGAACATCGAGTTTCAAATCAGTAGAGGAATTAATATTCTAAGGAATAAAACCCAAAATTGAGCAACACAACAAATCACTGATTTCTTTTCCTCACGGTCTTAATCTATTAATTTAATCTATTAATTTAAGTAAGCCGGAAGCCGGAAGTTTCCAAGTCCGATGCCGGAGTAACCTACGATGCTTCAACATATTAGCTTCTCCCTTACCATACATCTATCTATAGCGCTGATATCTCGGCCATACTCTCCGCCCGTAAATATCCTACAAAAGAGAAAAATTCGTATTCTGCACCGACTGCCTTTCTTCATTAAAATCAATAGAAAACATCAACAGCCATTATTACTAGACAAATATTATCATCACAATACAAATATTTTTTGATGATAATAATTATATTACAAACTGATACTTCTATGGGTCCCAGGCCACTGTTTTGATAAAATTTTTTTCTAATTTTGTTCATGTTTCGACTTGAGTCCACTTTGACCGAATCACACAAGAACAAAGCTATGGAGATTTGTCCGAAAATAGGTATTGGTTTGTAAGCTGTGTG
>JAWNNP010003102.1:0-13173 GCA_035044805.1 Leucophenga maculata
ACAATTCTTGATCGATATTCCGATCCAAAATTTCTGCTGAGATATTTTTATCAATTTCTGACTGTATTTTGTCGACCAACCAGATCAAAATATGCGCGTGTGGCAAACCTCGTTTTTGCCATTCAACAGAATACAGCCAGCAACGTGTTTTGCAAAATACTAAGGATTGTATAATCAAGTTCATCAATGATTTTAACTTCTGTCTGAAGACACGTACAGTAATATCGTGCCGATCTATTGCAGTTCGACCTGGCAATAACGCAATTTTAATTTCATCCCGTTTTGGATTACACGTAAATGTAATAAGCAAATCTGGTCGTCCGCACAAAAGTCATGGCGTCTTGAATATATTCCTGCATATGACGTGGGCAACCAATATATGATGATGGAAGAATATATGAAGTACCGATGTCGTTGATATTAGTTATTCCATCTACGTTACCAATTAGCATCACGCAAATGAATGTATTCCTCAGCCCGAAGTTTCGCTTGATTATACCTGATGTATCGTAATTGCTCGCTTTGAATTTTCGCATACATATCAACGATATATTGATGAAACAACTGGCGGCATCGGAGTATATTATTGTCTTCATTGGCACGAATCATCAACCGATATGCGTAGAAGTTCATCGCGCTCACTTGCTTGCTGGTTTCTGCACCTGCAAAGTAAAAATATAATTAAGACAAAAAGAAATTAATCATGTATAAAAATAAAATATAAGGTAATAATATGTATAGATTGTACCTGTTGCTGGATTTCTTTGTTTGATGTTTAAATGATATCCATCTTCTCCTTCTCAAATTATTAATGGATATTGCAAAGCGTCGTAAGAGCGATGACTGTCTTCAATCGTATTCACTGTGTTATCTCTGCGTTGGATTCGTATATCTCGACGTTCAAATGCGTTGCCAACCATAAAAAATGCAACTTTATCAATGGTCGGTGCATTACATCGGCCCGCGTGCTGCCCAGATGGTACTTTGTCTGCTTTGATGACGATTGTATAGTTGTCGTTTTGCAGTCTGTTTGAAACGGTATCGAACAACTGGAGCAACGTCCATCTGCTCGATATGGTTGTATTGGCAGCGTGCATTTATTTGCTGCTCATCATCATCCATGAAGTAGATTTGCAGAAATTTTGGATCGGTATCAGGCATCGGCATCAAAGAACCAATTTGATGATACACTTGGCCCCGAATCTTAAACGTTGATTGAAAATAGCGATCATCCTCATTCTGAACGAATTTTGTTGCAAGCATTGCACGTTGAAAGCACGAATTGAATTTGCGAATTTTACGCAAAAACAACAATACAACTGTTCCAGATGCGCAGCAGAAACCGGCCGATTCACCTTTGTATTTGAGTGCATTACAGTGTTGACATTGTTTATTCATAGCACCGATTACAATTTGTAAATGTGACGAATAATCGATGTCCGATTCATATTCAAACGCAAGGCGAAGAAGTGATTTACGCGTCAATGCGTGATACACTTGCAAACGCTGTTGTTCACGTGTTCTGAATGTGTCGGTGACTCGTTGACGGGCCAGTCTTTGTTTCAATGCATTAGCTCGAAGCCGTTCATTGCGTTGCTCTTGACATTCATTAGCACGTGTGATTGCAGCCCACATTCTTACATTTTCATTGTCTTCTGCCGATCTATTTAAACGACTGTTCTGGAGTAATTGTGAATTCCGAGTCTGATTAAAATTTTACTGAAATCGCAAAACGCAAAAGTAAATGAAAACGGGAGCACGGCTGAATATAATACACTCACACTGAAATGTCGAAAAATAAACGAAACCCTATGCACGTAACTTACATCTGAATATAATTCGCTCAATATATACGTAAATGCGATATATATAATATCAAAACACAGCGTACAAAAAATACATTGAATGAATACGTACACAAAATGAATGAATAAACGCATACACAAAAATTCATTCAAGACGATCCAGCCGTTCACTTGCAGTATAGATAAATAACCTAGATACCGACTGCAGCGCCATCTGCCGGTAATATCTACAACTCGACTACAGCGCCACCTACCGTGTTGGATTGCGAAACTAAACCATCCGGGGACCCACTTAAATACACACATAAAATTTCCTCAAAATCGGTCCAGCCGTTTAGTAGGAGTTCACTATCAACACACGTACAGAAGAATTATATATATAAAGATTTAGTTCGCCAAATAATTTTTTTTTTTTTAAATGCTATAAAATGAATACTACAACAGATTTTTTCAAACTGTTTTTTTTATTTGAAAGCTCAATCCTTCCGGTTATCAGTGGAATATAATTTAATTCATATAGCTGCCGTGGCTAGCCATGCGGTACCCAATACGGTCGGTCCAATTTTTGAGTACATTTTCGACTGTGTGCAGCCCTATCTCGTCTATGTTATCGCGAATGTTGTTCTTCAAAGCTTCAATTGTCTCTGGTTTGTTGAAGTAACACTTATTTTTGACGGCTCCCCACAAATAATAGTCCAACGGTGTTAAATCGCAGATCCTTGGTAGCCAAACTACATCAGAATTTCGACTGATTCGATCTTCAAATACAGTGCGCAAAAGATCGATTGTAACATTGGCTGTGTGGCACGGAGCGCCATCCTGTTGAAACCAAATGTCACCAAGTTCCTCATCTTCAATTGTTGTGAACAAAAATTTACTTAACATAGCCCGATAGCGCTTACAATTGACTGTAAACGTGCCCCAAATTCGACAATTTTGCTTGTTAACATAGCCACCAAGATGAAAATGAGCTTCATCTGAAAAGATGATTTTTTTCACAAAATCAGCATCGATTTCAAGTCGATCGTGAGCCCACTTAGCGAAGCGAAAACGCAACCATATTCGTTCAGCGGAATAATAATACTAACTTTATGTCAAATCTGTCATGGGCCAAGTGTTGGCAGGCTCGGAAAAACAGGTAGTTCAAAGAAAAAACGTTAGATGGCGGACCCGATATATCCTACTAATATTATAAATGCGAAAGTTTTTATGTGTGCATGTCTGTATGTATGTATGTATGATCTTCTCTTACGGCTAAACCGATAAACCAATTGGTATGAATTTGGGTATAGAGATAGATGGGACAATGGAAAAGAATATAGGCTACGTTTTTGTTACTTCATAATTACAACTGCAATGAAATAGCAGGTAACAAATTTTATAATTATATCGATTTAAAATAAAAGCATTCAACAAACTAATCCTACTAAGTACTTGTAGTCAAGTACGTCAAAATTATTTGGGAGTAATTTCATTTTATAAAAAATTAAGTTCTATTCTAAGTTTATAAAAATTATTTCAAATAATGGACCGAAAGCGTAAGAGTAATCTTTCCAAAAAGTCAAATAAAGCACGAGCAATGAAGGTAGTTAGAGCTGCTGAGACACCGGAGCAGGCCCAAGCTCGGCGTCAACAGAATCCGGAGTATCTGGCGTCCCATATTGCTGCTGAGACACCGGAGCATGCCCAAGCTCGGCGTCAACAGCAGGCTGCTTTTTTCGAGTTCCAAAGGGCCACAGAAACCGTTGAAATGGCTGAAGGCCGCAGAAGCGCTGTTGCTGAAAGGGCGGTACAGCATCGTCAAACATTTACATTTGCCGATTTTTTGGAGCTCGTAAATGGCAAGAGGAAACAGAATGCGTGTGTTGTTCGGGAGGAAAAGTAACAATTTCTACAATAGATGAGCTAGTTGAACCACTGAAAAATCTTTTCTCGAATGAAACAGATGAGTCTCGCCGTTTCCTCAGAAATATTAGAAAATTTAATTCATGTTTCCATATGACGTCTTTTGGAGCGGATAAATTTGTCTCAATGCCAGTATTTTGTACTACGTTCACTATTCAAAGTCAAGTAAACCACAAAATTGGTTTCTTGCTCCCTGCGACCAATATGCAACCTCAATTTTTACAAGCTTACTTCATGGGTGATGAGGAAGCTGAAGTAAAAAGGTGTTTAGAAAAGGAGTACAAGGAGTAGAAAAAAACGTAGTCCAAAAAATACAAATAGTTCTACACGCTCATAACGATTTAGTACAATGTCCCGACCACAAATGAAATAGCTGCAGTAGTAGTTAGATAAATCGAATAACCAAATCATGCACAGCAATTGTAAACTGATGGGTGGTGTGGTGGTGTTACTGGCGGGAGATTTTAGGCAAACTTTGCCTATTATTGAACGAGGTTCTGCAGCAGATGAAATTAACGCATGTCTGAAAGCATCATATATGTGAATCAAAGTTGAAAAGCTGCATCTCACCACTAACATGCGAGTCCAGTTATACAGCGATTTAGAGTCGGGTGCATCTGCTTAGAAACTGCTCGAAATAGGTGAAGATCGACTAGAAACAGACGAAGAAGGTTTGGTTTTATTCAACAATCAATTTTGTAATATTGTTTATTCGGAAGAAGAACTTATTGCAAATGTTTTCCCGAACTTGCAACAAAACATTCACGATGAAAATTGGTTGTGTGAAAAAAACGAGATTGTTGCAAAAATCAATCAACAAGTTTTGGATGGAATAAATAATGAAACATCAATGTACAATTCCATCGGCACAGTCATGTCATCCGATGATTCCACGAGTTACCCCGTGGAGTGTCCGGGGTGCCCTCCCATAAGTTGGAGTTGAAGGTAGGTGTACCGGTTTTGTTAATGCGCAACATAGACCCTCCGAAGTTGTGCAACGGTACGATTTTGCAAGTCACAGTACTAGGAAGGAATATTATAAAGGCATCAATGTTAACTGGCGAAGCAAAGGGAGACAGTGTGCTTATACAACGAATTCCAATTATACCTTATAATTTACCTTATAATTTTAAACGTCTGCAATTTCCATATAAAGTTGCATGTTCGATGACCATCAGTAAATCCCAAGGTCAAACTTTAAAGGTAGCAGGAACACATTTGGGTACGCCATGTTTTTCCCACGGTCAGCTCTACGTAGCTTGCGTGTTTCGAACAAGCACAATCTCCATGTTTTCACTCAACGAAATAAGTAATTTAATACAGTTTATTGGAGTATATTACAGTAGGTAAGCCCCTTAAAATTCATTGATGTGACGTATGAGCCTAAAATTAGTTCTTTGATTATCAAATCACTACTAATAAGAGAAACCGCTAAAGAAAGTAGTATAATGATATAAAGTATGAATATATGTAAAATTAAAAAAAAAAGTAAATATAATTAAATATACGTAATAAGATTAGATGCAAAAGTAAAATCCTGTATATATTATTGCGTTGAAAAAAGTTTCTACAAACTTCAAGTAAAAGTGAGACCAAACTCAACAAAAATTTGTAAAAAATCAAATTCTTGGTAGATATCGTACGCTTAGAATACCATACAAAAAAATAAACAATAAATACTTTTTATCGAAATCTACGCGGACGAAGTATATAAATGTATATATATTATGAACATATATATATACATATATATTCATTAGACAAAATATTCTCCTACTCGATTCCAAGCACTTCTCTATCTACTTCTTCCAGCAATACTCAAAAAAATCGACCTTTTTTTATATTTTAAACTATGAATCTATATTCTATTTTCTTATTTTTATTGCTGATTGATATACTATATTTTTAGTTCTAACCTTAAGGCCACGTCGCTATAGCTTTAGTTAACTGATTTATATGTAATTTTAATTGTGTATGAATAAATAATAAATAAAAAAATAAATAAATATTTTTAGTTCTTCTGTATAAATAAATAAATTTTTTGGTGTTCCAAAGCGTGAGCACGCAACATATAATTGTCCATGGGAAAAACATGGATTTTCCAAGTCCAAACCAGTAATATTTATAGATTGGCCCTGTGCTTTGTTAAAGGTAATTTCGAATGCAAGACGCACTAGAAACTGAAGCCTCTTGAACTCAAATGGCATATGTAGAATAAGCACATCTTAGCCTTTGAATTTTCCGCTGATGATTATAGCAGCGATCACATTGCCTAAAAGCTCCTTGATGGCATGACTTGTTCCACTGCGCAATTTCGGTGGGTTCCAGTTTGGGCATAGCCTAAATTTCGATTTGTGTGTATTGCTTATATGAGTGGTGCGGTACCACCCCCTCCGACCTTGAATAAATTAATTCGAAACAACAAAGATAAATCACCAAAATCAGTTTAGTTTCGGAGTTTATCGCGGACAAACATCGTGTAACTTAGGTGACAAAAAACGATTATCTTGGTCACGATCAAAAACTGATCGGTCTACGTGCTTGTAGTAAAGGTGGTAAGGTAAAGGAAAACTAACTGAAAACTGACACATTGTCTGCGTATTTTGGCAAGACTATTCGTGAGAACTGTGATTCAGTTGCTAAAATGTACAATGATATTTGGGCAACTTTTTACCAACATCACAAGTGTCCACCAGGTGCTGACTCGTGGTGTAAGTATCAACAAGCAAAGGCAGAGAAGTTGTTGAAGTCTTTCAAACACGATTACACGGCCATGCCAAAAGAAGTCGTGGGATGCAATAAAACCTATTTATGAAAGTCTAACAAGCGAGGAGTTGTTGCATAAATGCGTTGGAGGGTTCACACAGAACAGCAACAAAAGTTTCATCCAAACCATATGGACGATCATGCCGATAAACTTACCTGCGAGCTTTACTAGTCAGCATTGCTTCCAACATTGCTACTTGTACTTTTCACGAAGTTACAAGTGGATTGTTAGTCGATTTGATGCGATGGGCATTAAGTTGGGACCATATTCCCACGATTTGCCAAGGAAGATGATTCTATTCAAATTAAGGATGCTAACCGAGGTTAATAGAATATTCTCGAGAGGCAAGGTTAGCTCAACGACGGTTAAACGACGGTTAAGCGGAGGAACGGACATTATATGGTGCTGGAATAGACGATTCAGTGTATCAAAATAAATTTTTTTATCTGCGCGCTAATCGTACTCAAAAATTTTAACGCGTTTTTCTCGAAACCATGTTTTCAAAGTGGGTGATCACTGTAATTTGAGAACGACTTCACTGATCATTTTCAAAATTTTATATCACTTATTCTATATTAAATTGTTCTCCGGATGGACGTAGGATTTTTTTTTATATGATTATTTTGTTTTATATAGCCGAAAATGTTAGTAAAAATAAGGAACTTTGAATTTCAACGTCTGTCATTTTTCGAAAAAATAAAATTTTTTAAACTAGTGCAGTTATCACGGACTTATTTCAAAACTAATGTATTTTAAATCATAAACTATGTATATTTATTCCAAATACATATTTTTCATGTTGAAAAACATTTTTTTATTAATTATATATTTGATAAAAAAATGCCAAATAAGAGCTATTTTTGGATGTTCCAACGGCGTGTGCCGCTTAAGCCGCAAGTACCATAACATAGTTGACGTAGATAAGGACTGCTGCGGATCTCTCGGTTAAGGTATTACTAGCATAGCAAAGTGCGCATCGTAAATGCTACGGGTCTCACAACTAATGCGGTAGTAGTATAATTAAGTTGGCGTGAAGTACGACTGCTGTTGTTGACTGCCATTCACTTGGGAATGGCCAACAATGATTATTTTGCAAACGGCTGAAGCAGCTTAAAACGTCCGCCAGAATAAGTATGTCTTGGGTAACCACTACACAGCCGTTAGGAGGTGAGAAAACTGTGAGGAATCAACACCCCTCCCCATTAATTAGGTGTAGGTAAAAAAATGTAAAACTCCAGTGAATACAAAAAAAGAAGAAGACACCACTGTTATGACGACACGGGCAAGCGTTGTGAAGATCACGATTTAAAGATATGCACCCGAATGTCCGCACCCTAATTAGAGATGGTGCAAATTGCATATTTTACACTACGGAAGCATTGCAAAAAAAAAAAAAAAAAACAGAGTATGGTATTGAATATGATATTATGGTAAGATTCAACTTAAATTATTTGAGTACAATATCAGCAAAAAAAAAAGCAAACGTAATTATAACAACGTCAGCACTAGGAACTATATAATGAGAGTGTTTAAACCTAAACATAGTCAAACAGTGCGTTATCGCATGTCAGTATTCGATGCATACTAACAGAAGAGCAGCTCATCAGAAAGGCTGATAAGAAGTGTCCCACGGTCTCATATCATCTCATATCGTTACGCACTTAACGCAAAGAATCGACAGCTTATCACGTACCGTGAAATGTTCGTTCACACAGTCTGACAGGACGTCTTATCAAAGGCAATGCTGTGCATACATTTTAAATATATCACAACACACATACAGTCCACTAAACCCGAAGCATTATCTAAGCAGCCATAAATCAATGAGCTGCTGATATACTAAACAAACACACATTGCCGCTGATAAAGACCAACGCATATTAAGATAGTGTAAGAAATAGTATATAAGTCGAAATTATAATTAAATAAAATGAGTACGTTTTAGTATCCCAAAGGGATCGGTCGGTTTTATTTTGTATCGTATATTTTACAAAAGAGAGCAAAGAACATTCAATAAATATGTAAAAAACTAATTTTCAAATAAACAAGTTAATTGGGATCAGTGGTTAAAGCACTGGACGTACGCATACATATTAGACAGTACTTGATTACGATTCCTTCGATTCAATATTCAATAAGATTCCAACCGTCTATGAATTCTTAAAACAAGATCAAATGTGTAATGTATAACATTGACGACAACGACAAAATATGAAATTTACTGACAAACCAATTTCTTAATGAAATTTAAAAAGTTTATATATGACAGAAGCAAAACGTAAATCCAAAGATGGAATTTTGTTAGAAAACTATGCCATCACGATCGATGCAGCAGCCTTGAGTTACCCCTCATCTGATGAGGCTTGTAGGTCCCAGCTCAAACATAAGCGCTTTTCAAAGGTATCTAAGCAATGAAATTCATCCGGATATAGAGCTGAACTCTTCTGATGATATAGACCTCGCACTTGACCTTTTCACCAGGAAGGTACATATATGAAGCTGCAACTAAATCTAGTCAGAAATAGGACAAAACCTCCAAGACATGATCGTGGTATGCACACACTAACTTCTGAACTTCGCACTCTCTTAAGTAGGAAGCGCCGATTAAGAAGGGTATACTTACGCTCGCACCAGCCGAGGAATAAGACAGTGTGGCTAAGGGCTGCAGCTGAACTTAGAGAAGCTCTTCAGCAACAACGTTCTAATTTCTTCGACAATATGCTGGAAAGTATGGACACAGACAAAGATGCCACTTTTTCTTTGTGGAAGGCAACTCGAAGTGCCAAGCGTAGGCCCCATTGCGAAATGGAAGTGAAAAATGGTGTCGCTCTGACACCGAGCAAGCCAATGTATTTGCACAACACCTTGCTGAGCGCTTCAGGCCATTCAACCACGCATCAATCAATGAAGTCTCAACTACTGAGGCATCTTTAGAACATCCACTGCAGACGGATATTCCTATTTCATAAAAGGTTGTAAAAAGAATGAAGCTGCTGGACATGATAAAATATGCAACGCCACCTTAAAAGGTCTACCACTAAATGCACTTCTCTTTTTGGTAATTTTCTTACGGCTTGGAAAACGGCGGCGATAACAATGATTCACAAGTCCGGCATACCGGAAAGTAATCCTGAATCATATCGACAAATCAGCCTTCTTCCGTTGCTTTCGAAAGTTTGGGAGAGACTCTTCGCAACCAGATTATCCGAAGTAATAGATTCCAAAGGTCTATTCACAGATCATCAGTTCGGATTTCGCTCAGGACATGGTACAGCCGAACATCTTCACAGAGTCGTTAATAAGATACTTGAGGCATTTGATAACATTTTTAGCTAAATTAAACAAATCAATTGAATTTCTTTCACATAAAAACTCAAACTAAGAGTGTTGGTTCGTAGGATAAGTAGATATTTTTGGCAGAGCTGCATAACAATTTTATAAGCGCGACGGAAATAATTCTACTAGGTCCACAGCTGCATAAATATATTACCACGGGTATTCCTATATATGTATATAATTTTACCAGGGATAAATAAGTACTTTTACCAGGACTGCATAAATACTTTTACCAGGACTTTCTTTTTTTAATGATGTACAAGGAAAGGGTATATTAAATCTGTTCTAAATTACATAACATACAAGGTCTCAGGTGTCTCAGAATTCCCCAAACTTTTGGAATAAAATAAAAAACTACAAAATATTTTTGAGTACTTGCTTTTTTAATAATCAAAGTTATCGCCCTCCAACTGAATACACTTATTAGTTCGATTCAATAACATTTCAAATCAGAGTTTTAGTTCGTTGGCCAGAATGGCCTTTACTACGTCGGTGCATGCCTTTTGGATGGCCTTCAGATCAGCATATCGTCGTCCTTTCATGGATAATTTCAGCTTGCCGAACTGAAAAAAGTCACATGGTGCCAAATCAGGCGAATACTTCGAATGGTTGTTGGACAAAATGCGATCTTTGATCAAAAAATTGGTCACAAGTGCTGATCGTTGATGCGCGATATTCTGGAAGAATATGACGCATACTTCAGAGCAAAAGCCTTATAAAATGGCAAGATAAAATGGCCCATTAATTGTTTAGCGCGTTAGAACGAACTCTAGTTGAATAATGCCCTTCGAATCGTAGAAACAAATTCACATTGTCTTCAGTTTTGACTTTTCCAAAAGTGATTTGATTGGTTTTTGGATAACTGCTTGGTTTCAGGATCGTATTAAAAACACCAAGGGAGGAGGGGCAAGTTTTTAAAATAAACTTGTAACATTCCGGAGCAGTCCTAGTCGAATGCAAAAAACACGAAGTCTCTATCTATTACCGTTTCCGAGATCCTTTCGTTCATACGGACGGCCAGACGGACGGACGGACAGACGGACATGTCTATATCGACTCCTCTATCGCTCCTGACCATAATGGGGGTAACTTTGGGGGGTCTCCGATTATTATTTCTACCTGTTACATACATTTGCACAAAACCAATAGGCTCTTGTACCTTCGGTACAGGGCCTAAAAATCACATGGTGCCAAACCAGGCGTTGATGATCAAATCAAAACACCAAGACAAAATGGCCCATTAATTGTTTGGCCCCGTGGAACGAACTATATGCCTTTCGAATCATAGAAACAAATCAACACTGTCTTTACTTTTGACTTTTCCAAAATAGATTTTTTGGGTTTTGACTCACCGGGCGGCTTCCATTCGGCACTTTGACGCTTGGTTTTATGGTCGTTTTTTAAGCACCATGTTGAATGTTGAATCCGAAGCGCCTTTTCCTCGTCGTTCAATTGATGCGAAACAAATCGTGCACATACTTTCCTGAAGCCCAAATGATCGAACAAAATGCGTTGGATTGAGCTTTGGACAATCCCAATTCCGATTCTATGAACCGCAATGACGATTTCGGCTCATTTTTGACCAATTCACAGACAATTTTGATGTGTTGTTTGTTCACTGAAGATATCGGCCGACCCGAACGTTCGTCGTCATTCAAGTCATCCCTACCGTCTTTGAAACGTGTATACCAAACGTAAAAAAAGGTACGAGATGGAAAATTATTCCCATAAGCTTGTTTCATCAATTTGTTCGATTCGGTAAAAGTTTTACCAAGTTTAAAACAAAACTTAATATTGGGTCTGTATTCAACACTATTTTTTGCACCAATGCCAAAAAAAATACTGTCACATTAGACGCTATAACTACACGTCCACTTTTCCAAATGTCATGCAATTTTGAAAGGAATGTCAATAAAAGATGCGCCACCAGAAAATGCCCTGGAAGAAAAGTTTGGGGAATTTTGAGACACACCTTGTAAGAAGGTCCCCATATTGATTTTTACATTCATCAAGGAAAGCTAATGAATTATGTCCACCTCTCATTCTATTGACAATTTTGACCACAACATTCATTGTGTGAACACTATTTGTTCATTTAGCGCACAATAACTCTTGATGAATCAAACAGTGGAAGGAAGAAACCTGTATTTCATTCTTAATTAGTTGTCCGATAAGCCCAACATTTTTTTCTAGCATAGCAGGTGCACCGTCCCTGCATACTGTAGCTTATCGTTTTGATTCTGTTTTAAAATCTAGCCTTTCGTTTACCGCATTAAATATGTCTATGCCTCTCGTGTTTTTAAGTAGTGGTATCATTTTTATTAAAATTATGATCAACCATTCTAATTGCTAATATTAACTGACATATGTTTGAAATGTCGCATGATTCGTCCAATGAAAGCGAAAAGTATGAACTGCACTTAATTTTTTCATGTAAAAGTGAGTCCATGTACTTGTCGAGCTCCTCAATTCTGCAGGTCACTGTGTTTCTTGACAAACAAAGTGCCTCAATTGAGTTTGCTATTCTACTTCCACTCTCTCCAACTCAAGGCAACATTTAATGGCATATTTTTCTAATAAAAACGCCATCAGAAAATGATTTAAAATTTTGCGCAATGCATAAGCTTGCTACATATGATGCTTCTAATGATGTAGATTGAGTATTACATGAATTAATTTTAATATATTGACCATTGATTTCATCAGTATAATTCAGTATAATTTTCTGCGCATCATAAACATAAAAATCGGCGAATCGTTTTTTTATCCTGCACCTAATTCCTTCTTTGATGCAGATGCTATTATATGGTTATGAAATACATTAAAATGTCTTTCTTCATAATTTTTTCTGTGTGATTCCAATATTTTAAAACATATAATGCAAATCTGCATCCAGCAGCTTAAAAGCAATACTAACTTTTTTAAGTGCAAGATTGTAGACAAGACAACAACAAAATCACATTGAAGATTATCGCCGCCACAATAAAGCATATGAAAGTGTTGTTGCCTTGGTCGTCACCACAGGCAAAGAATGAAGATAAGAAATGAAATATTCACATTGTTCTTGTATTTTGCATTGTGCTATGAGGTAAGTAATGCAGGTATACGAGCATTGCTTGCCTAATACCTTGGATCATTTACAAAAATAAATTAGCTTGATGAGTATTTGGCTGGACATCACTGCTTTGAACCAAGAGAAAGAGAGCAGAATAGTGTATACACGCAATAACTCAACTTCCGTAAAATTTGAAACAAACAAAGCACTTGATCGCACCAGAGAGTTAAGCGGCCAATATACAACACAGACCGTCTGCGCAAATTTGGTTTGTGTCGTGTGATATGTTTGCATCGACATGTTGA